>PVHY01024012.1:0-20197 GCA_004024945.1 Uropsilus gracilis
CATTGTCCGTAGAGGGTGAGTAGTTGGCGGCCCGATTCTGCAGATCAGGCAGGGGGCAAGGAGGGGAGCTGGGGAGGTGCCCGGGCGGGCGGAGCAGAGGACCTTGGGCTTCCCTGGCCTGGCAGTGCCTCCTCCCCCCCCTCCCCTCCCGGCCGCCGGGCAGGTCGAGTCCCTCAGGACTGGGAGTGCTCCCCACGTCCAGGGCAAGGCTTTCCCCAGAAGCCCTCATTCCGGGGGGCATCAAGAGCCAGTCCGGAGGCGTCAAGCTTGGGCTCCCCTGCTCGCTGCCGTCCTGCCTGCCTGTGTCACCGCGGGGCAGTTGCTGGGGGCTCTCACTGGGCCGCGGGCAGGCGGAAGCTGGCCGCACTGCAGGAGCCGCGGGCGGGCGGGGAGGACGGGCAGATTCCACGGGGCACTAGGACCGAGTGGCTGGGGCAGGGCGGCAGCCCCCCCCCCCCCTGCTGCAGTGAGGGCTGCGGTTCCCTCGGGAGCCCTGAGCCGCGGGGTCTGCGCCCGGGGATCCTCTCCTCTTCTTTGCCCCTTTTTGTCCTGCCCCAAGGAAATGAGGAAAAGGCGAGAAAGCAGCCGCCAGAAGGAAACTTTTTCTTACTGCTTTTACTCTGGAGAAAGCACAGACGTCTGGTTTTTCCTCTGGCTCGCCGCTGTTTCTTCTCCTTCCCCACTTCCTCCGTGGGTCTCAAGGGCGACTGCCTGGCAGGGAGTCCGGCTCCAGGGTGCAGTCCTCTAGTGGTCTGGCCCCTCAGGTGCTCACTCGGGCTGCAGGGCTGACCTCCGGGTCAGGCACCTCACTGCCCTGCTGCCTGCCAGTTGGGGTCCCCTGGTTCTCTGTGGCGTGTCAGACAGTAAGTGCGACTCTGGTTCGCCCTCAGACACATTCAGGTTGGTGCTGTCGCCCACATTTGACTGATGAGTTAATAGAAGGTCGGACAGAGTCCACCTGTCTGTGAGAAGCCGAGCTGGGAGCTGAACCCCAGTACTCAGGCTCCCGACTAGACTGTCTTAGTTCAGCACAGTAGGTTGGCAGTGCTTTTTTGTGTGTTTGTTTTTTGAGACTAGGTCTCCCTATTTTTGCCCGTGGAACCCCAGGCTCACATTGCTGAGGGTACCACAGACTCAAGCAATCCCCAGCCTCAGCTTCCCAGGTATCTGGGATGACAGGCGTGCACCACCATGGCCAGCTGTTTTTTTGGAACTAGGTCTCACTACGGGCCCCAGGCGGGACTCGAACCGCGATCCCTAGCCCCGGCCGCCTCATAGGCTGAAGCTTACATGCACGAGCCACCGAGCCCAGCCACCCAGCTATCTTTAGAGACTAGGTCTCACTGCATTACCCTGGGCGGGTCTCAGGTCTCAAACCCATGGACTCAAGCGATTCCCAGTCTCTGTAGCTCTGTAGCTGCGCTTAAAGGCACGGGCCACTGTGCCCGGCTTTGGCAGTGCTTCTTTTTGGTGGTTTTATCCGGCTCCCACTCTCTCTGATTGAAGATGCCTTCTCTCTCCAGATGCCGGTACAGCTGACCACAGCCCTGCGTGTGGTGGGCACCAGCCTGTTTGCCCTGGTGGTGCTGGGGGGCATCCTGGCAGCGTATGTGACAGGCTACCAGTTCATCCACACCGAAAAGCACTACCTGTCCTTCGGCCTCTATGGTGCCATCCTGGGGCTGCACCTGCTCATCCAGAGCCTGTTCGCCTTCCTGGAGCACCGGCGCATGCGGCGAGCGGGCCGACCCCTGAAGATGCCCTGCCCGCCCCGGTGCTCGGTGGCACTGTGCATCGCTGCCTACCAGGAGGACCCCGACTACCTGCGCAAGTGCCTGCGTTCGGCCCAGCGCATCGCCTTCCCTGACCTCAAGGTGGTCATGGTGGTGGATGGCAATCGCCAGGAGGACGCCTACATGCTGGACATCTTCCACGAGGTGCTGGGTGGCACCGAGCAGGCCGGCTTCTTTGTGTGGCGCAGTAATTTCCACGAGGCCGGGGAGGGCGAGACGGAGGCCAGCCTGCGCGAAGGCATGGACCGCGTACGCCACGTGGTGCGGACCAGCACCTTCTCGTGCATCATGCAGAAGTGGGGCGGCAAGCGAGAGGTTATGTACACGGCCTTCAAGGCCCTGGGCGACTCGGTGGACTACATCCAGGTAAGAGCGCCCCCTAGCAGGAGGTGGGCGCTGAGTGAGCCAGGACCTGGGTTCCTCTGGGAATTTTGAACCCAGTCTAACTAGACCCTTGGTGTGGTACACATCCCTCCTGTGCACTGACGAATGCCACAGGACTTGGTGGTTCTGAGCCCGTTCCCAGAAGACCAGGGCTGGTATCCTGGTTCTGCTGCTAGTCAGCTCTGACTCTGGTGTGGTCTCTGGACTAGTATTCCCGTAATGATAACAGCAAACATGGTTTTTTGTTTGTTTGTTTTTGAGACCAGGTCTCGCTATTTTTGCCCGTGGAACCGCAGGCTCTCGTTGCCCGGGGTACCACACTCAAGCAATCCACAGCCTCAGCTTCCCAGGTAGCTGGGATGATAGGCGCGCGCCACCGCGCCCAGCTATTTTTTTGGAACTAGGTCTTGCTACCGGCCCCAGGCAGGACTCGAACCGCGATCCCTAGCCCCGGCCGCTTCATAGGCTGAAGCTTACAGGCACGAGCCACCGAGCCCGGCCCAAGCATGTTATTTAATTCATACCATTTAATTCATAATTGCATGTACCGTTAAACTCACAGGCATTTAATTCAAACCAGGCACTTTTGCAGGCAATGCGTCCATTATTTTAAGCCTCACAGTGCTCCCAGGGGATAAGAACTATTATCTCTCCTGGGGTACCTCAGGCACGGAGAGGCTAAGTAACTTGCTTAATGTCACAGAGCAGGACAACGCAGAGTCAGGATTTGAGCCGAGTGTATGCTTCCCATTCTGCAACACTGCGTCGCCATCGGCAAAGTGGGGCTGAGTCTCTTCATAAAGAAATGGCAGCAAAGAGCAAGAGGAAGCGTGCTCCAAGGCACTCGCATATGGTTTAGTTATAGGCCAAAACGTTCCACTCTCCTGGTGTCAGATTAACCTCTGCAAGGTGGGAGATGGAGGGACACAAGGATCAGCCACTCTCCGGCTTGACTTTGCCGCAGTCTGGCGTGGGCCCCCGAGGAGGCCCTGCCCAGCTTTAGTCAGACACCAGTGTGGAAATTTTACAAGGGGGACAAAGTGGACGTGACTCTAGTCTTCAGATAGAGAAACCTGGAGGACATGAAAGCATGCATGCTGCTGGTTCCCGTAGAAACAGACACCCTGAGCCAGGCACGGTGGCTCGTGCTTGTAAGCTTCAGCCTATGAAGCGGCCCGGGCTAGGGATCGCGGTTCGAGTCCCACCTGGGGCCAATAGCGAGACCTAGTTCCAAAAAAAATAGCTGGGCATGGTGGCGCGCGCCTGTCATCCCAGCTACCTGGGAAGCTGAGGCTGGGGATTGCTTGAGTCTGTGGTACCCCGGGCAACAAGAGCCTGCGGTTCCACGGGCAAAAATAGCGAGACCTAGTCTCAAAAAAAAAAAAAGAAAGAAAGAAACGGACACCCTGAACCCCAGATTCTGGCCCAGTGCCTGTCCCCCTGCCCCTGGAGCGTTGCCGCCACTTGTAGGTGCGGAATGACCAGCGGTGTGGTCGCCCCCTGGTGTACCAGCTCGGGCTCACCACGGCATGTTGCGTCCTCTGGTATTTCAGTTTTCTGGGCTGCAGCCACCCCACATTAGCTTGGCGTGGGTTTGGGTTTGGGTTTTTTTCTTCTTTGAAAGTTGGTGCAGTTTTGTCTTCCTCGGGCCGCAGACCTCCTCAGCCTTGTAGGGAAGGGCATGAGCCAGTTCTGGGTTCTGCACTTTACCCCGGGCCTCTGAACCTTTGAACTTGACACTTGCTCGAGCCAGTGACCTGTGTCACCCATTCTGCTGAAGCCCAGGCCCCCTGCAACCTGCCGTGCCATGCAGCCTCCTTCCTGGTCACTTCCTGCGTGTCCCAGTGGATCAGCAATAAGCTCCATAACCGGGCCAGTCCTTTTTCCAGCTCGGGGGTCACTGCCTGGGATCCCTGACTCCCAGTTGATGAATATGTGGCAGATTTCAGCCTGTCCTGCTGAGACTGTCACTCCACTGCAGCAGAGAACGTGTCCCCAGCCAGGGGGAAGCCTGGTGCACCGGGGCACTAACTTCCCTGACACTGCTCAGCTGGAAAGACAGACCTCCCTGGAGTGAAGGAAGTAGAGCAGCCTGAGGAGCGGTTTAGCACCAGGGCGGAGACTCGGAGACTCGTGGGAAGCGTGGCCGGTGGACTGAGGGTATCTGGATATCTGGCCTGAGGCTCCCTGATACCTTCCTGGGGGTGAACCAGGAACTAAGGCTGGATCAGGTAGGGAGCCCGGAGGGAGCGGGTAGAAGGCACCCATCCGGTGCTGGCGACTGCTGCATGTCCCCCGTTAGTGCTACCCTCTCTTTCAGAGAGGAGGAAGATGGGCTGGGCCGGGACAGCGTTCTGTCAGCTGAGGGGCTCTCCCTCAGCAACTTCAGTCAAAGGACGGTTGGCTCCTGCAGACCAGACCTTGGGCTCCTCTGTGGATACTGTTCTTTGCTCCGTTTCGGAAACTCGCTCCCCTGAGCGCTGTTTGCCTGGAACCGTCTCAGTAATTTTCACATCAACGACAAGGAGCCGTCACCAAGGTTCCACTGATAGCCCTGCCTGTCAGAATCTGGGAAAGATGGGCAAGCGGGCAGGATTTGAGCCGAGGTCTGACAGGAGGCAGCAGCTGCCAACTCCCATGTCCATCCAGGGGAGAGCAGCCCTTGGCCGTCTAGTGCCCCGATCTCTCAAAGATTAGGTCAGGGGTGCACAGGTGTCCTGGCAGCCATGTTGGGGGGGGTCTGTTGACTGGATAGGGCCTCACCACCTGGGGGGTCCAGGAAGCCGGAGGCTGACACAGGCAAGACCCTGTTAGTAGGCCTCTGGCAAGAACCGTTCCTTGACCTTCTGAAGAGTGTCTGCTGGCCTTGATCAAGCTGCTGTGCCTGATGGCAATCTCTCCTCCTTTCTTCCCATGGAGCCAGAGAAACTTTTTTGTTTTTTATTGATCACACACTCACACACACACGCACGCACACACACATTTTTACATTGTTGTATTCCCAGAGAATCATTCTGAGACCATTCTCTAGCTCCATGGGGCCTAACACTTCTCCATTGCCAAGCCTCTCCCCCTTTCCAGACCTGCTGCCAGCAGCCTCCTGCACATCTCTCCCAGCCTACTGGCCGCCAAGTCTGGTATCTCAAGCCCCCCCCCCCTTTTCCCCTATTTTGTTTCACCCCTTCTGTTTGGCACAGGGCTGAGCTTCTGGCCTGAAGGGGAGGCGAGAACAGGGTTATGCCCCTCGGGTGGGGAGGGTATGCCCTGGCCTGAGGTCCGGTTGGACTGACGGTGCCCATCCTCTGCAGGTATGTGACTCTGACACTGTTCTGGATCCAGCCTGCACCATCGAGATGCTTCGGGTTCTGGAGGAGGACCCCCAAGTAGGGGGAGTTGGAGGAGATGTCCAAGTAAGAAGGAACCAGGGGTTTCTTGGGGGTGGTGCTGTTGGGATTCTCTCTGCTTCTTACTCCAGATGGATAAGCCTGACCAGGTAGTACTGGGGAGAGTTTTCACCGCTATCAAAGGGTTCAGTGGCAATCTACCATTTTCTGGCCTTTTTCAATCTGAGGGGGGGCAGTGATCACTTAGCAGGTATGGAGAGAGCCAGCACAGCTGGGAGGTGCCTGGTATCCCGAGGCCCTCCGTCCTGGAGGGGGCTTCCTTTCCTGGCCAGTGGGAGAGCACACACCTCTCAAACGAGACCCTCGGGGAGACCCTTGCTCTTAGGGAGGTTTGCTGCAGAGCGTAGGGCAGTGTCTTCTTCCAGAGGATACTCCTGGCAATGTGCCCTATCTTCCCCGGGTGCTTTCCAGAATGTAGGAAGGGTCAGGTTGGGTGGCGGGGGTGTGGGGTTGCAAAACCTTTCTTTCTGCCACCACCCCAGGCTGGCGCTGAGCCTGCAGCTGGCTCTGGCGGCTATAGCAGCTTCCGCGGGACAGTCTGTGCAGGTGACACAGCACGGGAGGTGGGGCAGGTGCTAGAAAGTGACCGGGTGTGGTTGGCTCCTCTGAGCCCCAAGCTTGCCAGGCCCAGCTGGGCTAGGAGTGCTGTCTGGGAACGTGCACGCTGGGCTACAGAACGGAGGGGAGGCCCCGTGGTCCCTGGTGTCTGTCTGCTCAGGGCCTGTCCTGAGGGGAGGAGGCCCAGCATCTCTGGTTCCCTTGCAGATCCTCAACAAGTACGATTCGTGGATCTCCTTCCTGAGCAGCGTTCGGTACTGGATGGCCTTCAACGTGGAGCGGGCCTGCCAGTCCTACTTTGGCTGCGTCCAGTGTATTAGTGGGCCCTTGGGCATGTACCGCAATAGCCTCCTCCAGCAGTTCCTGGAGGACTGGTACCATCAGAAGTTCCTAGGTAGCAAGTGCAGCTTTGGGGATGACCGGCACCTCACCAACCGCGTCCTGAGCCTCGGCTACCGGACTAAGTATACAGCGCGCTCCAAGTGCCTCACAGAGACCCCGACCAAGTACCTCCGGTGGCTCAACCAGCAGACCCGCTGGAGCAAGTCTTACTTCCGGGAGTGGCTCTACAACTCTCTGTGGTTTCACAAGCACCACCTCTGGATGACCTACGAATCGGTGGTCACAGGCTTCTTCCCCTTCTTCCTCATTGCCACAGTCATCCAGCTCTTCTACCGTGGCCGCATCTGGAACATTCTTCTCTTCCTGCTGACGGTGCAGCTGGTGGGCATTATCAAAGCTACCTATGCCTGCTTCCTTCGGGGCAATGCGGAGATGATCTTCATGTCTCTCTACTCCCTTCTCTATATGTCCAGCCTCTTGCCAGCCAAGATCTTTGCCATTGCTACCATCAACAAGTCTGGCTGGGGCACCTCTGGCCGGAAAACCATTGTGGTAAACTTCATCGGCCTCATCCCTGTGTCCATATGGGTGGCCGTCCTTCTGGGGGGACTGGCCTACACAGCTTATTGCCAGGATCTGTTCAGTGAGACGGAGCTGGCCTTCCTCGTCTCTGGGGCCATTCTCTATGGCTGCTACTGGGTGGCTCTCCTCATGCTGTACCTGGCCATCATCGCCCGGCGCTGTGGCAAGAAGCCGGAGCAGTGTAGCTTAGCTTTTGCTGAGGTGTGACATGGCGCCCAAGCAGAGCGGGAAGAGTGCAATGGGTAAGGGAGGGAAGGGGAATGGAAGAGAAGGGGTGGGGGGGGCAGAGGGAGTGGTTTTAGTTTCTTAATGGTCCAAAGGACTAATCTGAAGTGCAAAAATCGGGTGAGTGTAGTATGGCCTGGGGCAGTCCTGCTTGGAGGAAGCAACACCGGTTCCAGCTCTGGGTGGCCAGGGTGGTGGAGACGTGCATGTTTTCAGGCTGCCTCTGCATACAGTGGCCTCTAGAAACGTCTATATTCACCGTCCCGTCCCCCCACCCCCTCCAGCTCCAGAGGGAGCTGAGAAGGGTGCTAAGCAGTAAGTTCCACTGTGTGGCGACTTCTGATGGGCAAGTGAGCAGTGACAGCCCGTGTGAAGGGGTGCTTTTAGCCCATCTGAACACAACCAGAGGTGGTGGGAGAATGTCTGAGATCTGGGCCGGCTGAGATGTGTGCCCACCCCCCACCCCTATGTAGTTATCAATGCAATAAGCCTGGGCCTGAGACAAGGCCTAGAAGCCCGGTGTTCGGGCATCCGAAAACAGGGTTCAAGAATGGTGCTTTATTATGTGACATACCCCCCACCCCCACCCCATCATCTCAACATCCTGAGGACGAGCCAAACCAGCAGGGAGTTAGCTCTGAACTGGTTCTAAGTGTGTATATATATGTGTGTGTGAAGAAGGAAGTTTCCCAGGGGGAACAGATTGTGGTGCTGAAGCCTGTGGGCCATGTGGAGGCCGTGGGCTGATTGTTCTCCATCTTGAAGTTGCCCAGCTGCTAGACTACCTTGTCTGCGGTCTCTGCTAGGGAGGCAAGATGTTCGGGTCATCTGCTGGGAAGATGAAACCGTGACTTGCTCAGAAAGGAAGTGAGGTCTCAGAGATTTCAACCTGTGTAATCCTGAACCCCTCACCAATTCAGCTCTGAGCTCCAACAGCCTCCACGTAGCCGTCTTCAAGGTGATACAATCCCCCTTCCTACCCTCCTCACTCCTCCATGGGGTAAGTTTTTCAAAGTGGCATTTGAGGCAGAGCCTGGGCTCTATCTAGGCACTGTAGTAGGCAAGCCTGCCCTCAGCGAATAGGGAAGAACTACCAGGAGCCTCCTACCCACCTGATGAAAATCTTGAAACTGCTTAAGCAGTTTGCTGGGCAGCTGGGTAGCGTGGGGACTTTCAGGCTCCGTTTTGACAATCATCTCCCGTGTCGAGCTTTTCAGTGTTCCCCGAGCAGTTGTCTTTGAGACCATCCTTTCTCTTAAGTGACTTCCCTGGCACTTCTGACAGCCGAGTTGTAGGTAGTCATGTCTGCATTTGCTCGCTTCTTTCCAGAAACCGAACTAGGAGGTGAATTTGGTCCCTCATCCTAAGGCTCTTGCTTTCTCAGGCCTCTTGAGGCTGTTTGATATCAACCCCCACCACTACCCTCCTTTCATTACAGTGAGGGGAGTTTATTTTCTACTTTCTAACCCACAGACTGGTCTGTCTTGGATTTGAAACCTGGAGTCTTGACCAGGCTTTTGACTCCGGGGCTTGCTTCTTGCATGTTTCCTCTCTTCAAATCTCCATTCCCAAAGCGCCCGGTAACCCCGAGAAGCAGCTCTAAGGTAGCATAGTGGGGCGGGGGAGGGGCAAGCCTCTGGAGCCCAGGTGCTTCCTACAAAGGCACAGCGTGCTCTGAGCCACAGGCGGGCAGACCCTGGTGCTTTCTTTCATCACACAAGAACTTGACTCGTTTTCCAGGGTTGGCCACCACGTCTGCATCACAGACCTCAAGCTTCTGTTAAGACTGTTGGTCAGGCCTCATTCATGAAGGCTGGGAAGGGGCAGCAGGCATCTGCCAGGGGCAGTTGTCACCGGCACTTCCATGTGTTTGCTAGCCAGGAAGTAACTGTTCTGAGCACGACGGAGGCCATCCCGTCAGCCAGCCGCGGAGCTCAGACTTCACTAAGGGCTTTTTTCCTCAGCTTTTACTTGCAGGTTAACGTAGAATGGACTCCTGGATGGCAAACTCTTGGCTGTCCTCCCATCAGCTCTGCCTTGCACTGTGGTCGGCAACTTTCCTCAGATGAGAAGCAGGCAGGTACAAGTAGCGGGCTCACAACATTTGACCTCGACTGGTTTTTCTAAGTTATTTTGTACATTTTTCAGCAGTGAAACCAAACTGGGTCTTCAGCTTTATCCCCGTTTCTTACAAGGGAAGAGCCTTTATACAACTGGACACATTTTGGTTGTTTCCTCATTGAGAATTTTAATCCTCTTTTGTATTATTTCTACAGTAATTTGTAAACATATTTATTTTTACCTGCCTTTTTTTTTTTTTTTTTTTTTTTTTTTTTTTTTTTTTTTTTTTTACTTTTCAGGTCAAAATTTTTTATACTGCACTTATTTGTCAAAATAAAGATTCTCACATAATGGTGATCTCTGAGCTACTTCCTCATGGTGTGAAAGCTAGCTCTTGATATATTCGAGTTCTGAAAGAGAAAATGTGAAAGTTTCTCAGGTAATTCCAGTGGAATTCAGAAGCCCTCACACTATCTCTGGGTTTGGGCATACAGTGAGTTCACGGTGGTAGACGCACACCTTGGTAGGATGGCTTAAATTTTACTGTAAAGGGTGGGAAGCCTCTTTGGTAAAATTACTGGCACATGAGTCCTAGGTAAGGCTGAAAAATCAACCTGTTTCCTACAGTGAAAGTTTTATTTGACAGCATGAATAGCGGACACACTGAAACAATGAAAAGCACTGGGTCAACTTCCTTCCCTGTGGAACAGGTAACAAAAATGGAGTGACACAGCAGCCCCCTCATCTCATTTATTAAAGAAACAGTAAGAAAAGATACAATGCAGGAAAAACACCAACCATCCTTTCACATCAGGCTGAACGAAGCACAGTGATTTCTCCCCTTTATCCCCCCCCACCCCCTCCCACACCCTATCTTCCCATCGACATCAGTTTGAATCTTGAGGTTCTTTGATTGGGAGTACCGGTGAAGAGGGAGTTGGATGAGCAGTGGAGCCTTGATTCTGGCCTCCCGTGAGTCCCAGGAAAAGGAAGCTGCAGGCCCAAGTCAATCTCGCAGAAGTGTTACTTGGTGGGTCTCTGAAGGGCTGCCCACCTCCTGTCCTGTGTTCCAGCCCCCCAGGGAAAGGTATGGCAGTAGAAGATGACCAGGTCCAAGCTGCCCAGGTCAGAGCTGCTGAAGCGTGGTCCATTCACCAACGCAACATTTCTAGAAAGCAGTGAGCTGTTCTCCAGTGGTGAGCAGGGGACTACATACATGAACTGGGACCTGCAGGCCAATGTATCCCTGAGGAAAAGTCCACAAGAACAATTCAAGAAACTAGTAAGAAACGGGGGCAGAAAGCTGTGGGACAGAAGCACAACAGGCTTTTAGAAGGCTGTGGAGATCCTTTCTCATGGTCAGGATCATTCCCATCTGCTCTGATCCATGTCCCACAAATAACTTGTCACCTTCAGTCAAGAAAGAAAGGAAAGAGAGGGCTCATTTGAACTTGAGCCCTAGCTATGGACTTCAGACTGTAGCTCCCTATCTACCCTTTTACTTACAACACAGGCCCTGTCCAGAACCACAGCGCCTAGACACCCAGGCGGTCCTGGAAAGAAGATGTTGTTTAAGGGGGTAACATTCCATTTGGGTACATTGCGGCCATCGGACCCCCTGGTCTGGGGAAAGCAGCTGGGTTTGTGCCAGGGAGGCTTCCCACTCTAGGAAATGGGACCAAAGTTTTGCTTACGGGACCATTCATCCTTGGAAAGGAAGCTGCATTTAGACCCATGGTCCCAGATGGCCTTGCAAAAGGAGCTGGGTTGATCCCCACAGGGCCTCCTGGAGAAGAGCCCAGGTGCCCAGGAGCTGACCTGGGGAAATTAACTTGACCAGGGCCTAATGGTCCAGTTGACCTGGGGAAGGAAGCTGGACTTGGACCTTGTAACCCAGTGGCCCTTGGGAAGTTAGCTGGGCTGGGACCAAGTGGCCCAGAGGCTCTTGGGAACATTGCTGAACTTGAGCCCTGGAGGCCTGTAGACCTTTGGAAGGTAGCTGGGTTTGAAGCCAATGAGCCAGAAGACTGGGAGAAGGACGATGGGTTCAGCCCCCCTGGCCCTGTCCCCCTTGGAAAGGGACTAGTATTTACCCCCATTGGGCCAGCTGGCCTTGAGAAATGAGCTGAATTAGGACCCATGGGGCCAGGAGCCCTTGACATGGGAGATGGATTTGGCCCTGGAAGGCCAATTCCCCGAGAGCCAGGACCCGAGTTTGGGCCAATAGGACCAGGTACTCTTGCCATGGGTGATGGGTTTGCACCCATGTTTCCAGAAGCCTGTGAAAACGAAGCTGAATTTGCTCCTAAAAGACCTGCTGCTCTTAATATGGGAGCAAGATCTAGGCCTTGAGGTCCAGTCATTCTTAAGTTAAGACCAGACCCTGAGCCCAGGAGACCACCACCTCTGGTGTCCAGATTAGGGCCTGGACCCAGCCCACCTGCCCTGGGACTGGGCCCAAGGCCTGGGCCCATGCCACTTGCTCTTGGGTTGGGTCCAAGGCCTTGGCCTGGAAACATACCTGACCTTGGTGCAGGGTTTGACCCCACAAAGCCTGATCTCATACTGGGACTTGGCCCGGGACCCAGACCAACAGGCCTTGGGTTAGGGGGACCGTTACCAGAAGCCAACAGGACACCTCCTCTCAGGTTGGGTCCAGATCCAGGGCCCATGGGGCCACCACTTCTGGGGTCAGGACCTGTTCCCAGAAGACCACCTGCCCTTGGGTTGGTCATAGGACCAGGTCCTGGGAGACCCCCTAGCCTGGGATTAGACATAGGCCCTGGGCCTGGAAGACCCCCTGCTCTAGGGTTGAGAGCAGGGCCTGGGCCCAAGAGGCCACCTGGCCTTGGGAAAGAACCTGTACCAGCGGAATTCATCCCTCTCGGAAAAGAAGCCATGCCTGGATCACGAGTACCAGCACCAGCAGGAAACGGTGCTGGATTTGAAGCTGATGAAGATGGAAAGGAAGACGGGTTCCTTGGAAAGGGGGCCATGTTTCCACCAAGAGACCCGGATGCCATTAAAAAGGGATCAGAGTTCATGCCCAGCGAGTGGCTAGTGTTCAGACCAGGACCTCCTTGTGGTCCCAGGGAGCTGTCCAGCCGTCCTCGAGGTGGCAGCGGCGCACGAGTCCAAGGAGTTGGCCGCTCTCTAGGGAAAATCCGCGGTTCTTTCATACTTTCTTGGGGACGTTGGTGATAATGGGCTTGGGGCGAGTTTTGAAAAGGATCTTGTTTCTGATGAGTGCCGTCACCAGGTAGTGGGTGCCAGTGTCACTGAGCTCATCACAATCCTGCTCTGTAGGAGTGTGTTTGACAAGGACAGCGAAAGGTTTCTCCAGATGGACGAGTTTCCCATAAAGGATATGATGCCCCACAATCAGCACAGGAATCCCCTTTGACAGAACAAGAACAAGAAGCCTGAGGTTCAGGGCAAAGTCAGAACACTCAGCTGCTCTCTAAAGCTGCTCCTGGCAGGCAATGCTGGCACCTCCACTCCCTGGTCTGGCTCTACCACTGGTGAGGAGATGCACTGGACAACCCGCCCTTGTGCCCTTTTACTCTCTAGCTCCAGGTAAGAGAATTTCCACGTTTATAAATACGACCCTTCTAGATTCCCCAAAGCTAAATTTCTCTGTTACTGTAGAGATGGGGGGAGAACAAGCAAAGAGCCTAGTAGATTAGCTAGACCTTATTTAACAAACCTGAGGGCAGTCCTCATTCTGGGTCCTGGGAGTACCACCATGGTGTAGCTTGCTTTCCTGAGGCATTAGGCAGGGAAAGAAAAGCCCCCTCACCTCAGTGGTGTAATGGAGGTCTCCCAGGAGGTTTCCAGCTAATCCAGTGCTGTAGCGAGCCTCGATCTCCCCCTGTAGCTCCATCAGCACCCATTCTGCCAGGCCTCCAGCCCCAGCACTGCAAGCAAAGGGCTGGCGGTTACAATATTTTTGAGGGGTGAAGGATGGAGTGTCCTACAGCACCATTCAAGGCCCAAAGGAACTCTCTGTTGGGCACAAGTTCTTGGGAAACTGGGCAGTGCTAGGCACTGAACTAGAGACTGAAATGCTTAAGGATGTGTGCAAGACGCACCTGAGGACCCCAATTCTTCCAGGAAAATGTCAAACCTACATAGTCCTAATCATTCAAATTAAACTTAAAGCCTTTAAAATGTACTTACCAGGAGATAACAATTTGCACCATGAGCTTTCCGTCTTTAAAAAGCAACTGAAAATAAGCTGTAGAGAGAAAACAGATTTAGGACAATGGCTAATAGTTACACAATGTGCTAGGTACGTTTCTATGTGCTTTAGACATATTTCCTCCCCAATAATCCTACAGAATGCAAAATGGTTTCATTGAGCTTACATATAACTTAAGGTAACACACCACAACACGTTCATAGTAATCGTAATTGTGTCCAGTGTCACAGATCTAAGAGTCAGGCTCTTAATGAAGACACTGCAGAATCTGTAATTTTCTTAAAGGACATTATTTTTAATTAAGGTATTATTTGGATACCCCCATCAGGTACTGCCCACAGTACAAAATCTACAATCTTAACCCCTAACCTGCCTTTCTCAAGAAATAGTCTATTATCTGTACATTAATCCTGAAAAACCAAGAAACTATTTTGGTGACATAAACTTAGTTTCAGAGACCCTCCTTTAAAAATAAATCCAAGAGAACTGAGAAAGTCCTTCAGACAACTTTCATGCGTAATAAGCTGATTTTTTACAGTACTCTCACCAGATCTTCAAACACATTTCACTATACCAGAGTGGCACTTAACTTTCATTTTATACAACAGCACCACCTGGCGGTAATTCTGTACTACTGCAAAAGAATGGGTTAAAAATGGCACATTTTGCCCGACAAATGGCTATGCCTCTATTTTTTCTTTTTTTTTGAGACTGGGTCTCGATATTTTTGCCCGTGGAACCGCAGGCTCTCGTTGCCCGGGGTACCACAGACTCAAGCAATCCCCAGCCTCAGCTTCCCAGGTAGCTGGGATTATAGGCGCATGCCACCACACCCAGCTATTTTTTGGGACTAGGTCTCACTATGGGCCCCAGGCAGGACTTGAACCACAATCCCTAGCCCTGGCCGCTTCATAAGCTGAAGCTTACAGGCATGAGCCACCATGCCCGGCTTTCTGGGAAGGACAGATTCATAGGAGACTGAAGGGGCAGGGGGTTAAATTACAATTTCTGGCCAAGTCCTTTGAAGGGCTAGACAGAGCTTAGTGGAAGGTGACTAGTTCAGTGTTTACCAACTGCAGTACAGAAGGAACAGGTACTCCAACTGCCTTAGAGCTCGCAGGTATGATTAGTTATCTTTTTTTGTTTTTAGAAATTGTTTGCTGATGTAAATACTCACTTTGGAGTGCTAAGTAAAAAAGGGTATTTCCAGCAGCCTCTGGCCAGGACACCAGAAGCTGTATTCAACCATTAAACACATTTTGGGAAAATGAAGTTATTTTACTGAACTTCAGATATAAACAGCAGCTACTATTTTTACTATGCATCCTACATATGGGAAGTATCCCACCACTGTGAAACTCTTGTTTGAAACAACTGCTGTTCTGCAGATTCTGGCACACACAGTTGCTATGTGGTAGGGGCAGAAGAAGAGCTCAGGCCACCTGACTTTTATCTATACTCAAAATGAGTACTCTTCCAGAGTAGAAAAGTACCAGTGAGAACACAAAGGCATCAAGGCATCAGACAAGCCCTGTGTCCTGCAGAAGCTGGTCAGCAAGGTGATGCGGAACCAAGAGGACATCCTTGAAGGAGTCAAACCTTGTGTACCACCACCAGCTGTGACACCATTTGAGAACAGGTGATTAAACACCCTGGCTCAGGAGAGCAAAGGTTTCCTAAGAGAAAAGGAGGCCCGACCACTACCATCAACCAAAAAGCACTTTCAACATCCTCCTTTTCTAAGGTTGTCTTGATAGAGAAAGGGTAACCACTGAAGTTCCAGCCAGTAAGTGCAGAACTCTTCACTAGCATTATACAAGCCAATTAGATGACAATGGGCTGCTTCCTACACAAGTGATCGAGTCCACAAACTATACTGTGAAGACCAAATTAAAATGTATACAAAAAATGCTTTGGCCGGGGGTGGTGGTGTGCACCTGTAATCCAAGCGCTGGGAGGCAAGAGGCTAGGGATTGCTTGAGTTCTTGGGTTCAAGACTACCCCAGGGGCAACACAAACATAGTGAGACCTGGTCTCAAAAAAAGCAGCCAGACGTGGTGCGGGCTCCTGTAATCCCAGCTACCTGAGAGGCTGAGGCTGGGGATTGCTTGAATCCTCGGATCGGGACTACCCTGAGCAACTCAGCTAAATTTAGTTTCAAAAAAAGAAAAAAAAATGCTCTAAAGAATGCATGTTCTATTCAGATGAATAGCTAATATTTTAGAGGATGGAATAAATCAGCATTTCCACAGTGTAATTCTGACTCTAAACTGAAGTCTGGTAGGTCTATTTTTAGCCATGAATCCGAAAAAAAAAAAAAAAATTTCAGCGAGAAACTAAAGTTTTATTAATGCACATAAAGAGATTCTGATAAATAGGTTTTTGATGACTGATGGTGCGGTTATTTCCCTTGATAGATTTGTTAAAGTAAAAGACAGATGGTTTCTGAGAAGCACTAATGGTCACATGGATACACAACATACTCTAGGAAAATCATGGTGGGGAAAGAGATGACCCTTTTTGATCTTGGTCCACAGGTATGAGATGGCATGTGTGGACTATTCACAGAAAGGGATGCAGAAATCTTTACAGTGCACGCTCAATTTCTTGAACAGGAATTCAGTACAGTGGACCAACAAGACACAGGAAAGTATCTGTTTGGTAGCTGGTGACTGCACCTGCACACGAATTCCTAACACTACACCTGTGCGGAGGCCGTATCTGAGGACTACAGGTACTGGCAGACATTCAGCAGTGCTCCTGCAAATAAGAGTGTCCCCCCACCTCCCCTTCTGCTATTGTGTTCAGTCAGGCTAGAAACATGTGCCAGACCTACTGGGAGGCTCTACATGTGAATATAAATGAAGTTCACACCCAGCTTAAAGAGTCTAGGCCCCAGGAATCTGGGGACTGAACTGGCTACACCTAGCTACAAGAGGATGTATTTACCTTATCAGCAGAGATGTAGGGCAAGGCATCCCTTTACCAAATTAAAAACAACAACAAAAAACAAAAAAAAAAATTCTATTTTCTCACCTTAAAATATCCTGTCACCTGAATCCTATTATTCCTTTTCTTGCTCCTTGAGAGGACTAGTCTAGGAAAATGTTCCCAGGGTCAGAATTGGTAGATATATCCAGGTACTTCACTGAGGACATACCTGATGGAGGTGACAAGGAATATGAATTTTACTTAGTGTGGAGGTGACAAAGGATGAGGTGGTGCAATCCTATCATCAGATCCCTTTATTTATAACAAATATAGTAACATCACAATAAAATTTTTCTGTATGAAAAATTTTTTTTTTAGTTCTTGAAGTCTCAACTCATTCCAATTAGACCAACTTAGATTTTACTTGTTCTAGATTTCACTTGTGTAGAAACTGTAGCTTTTTCAGGTCTGAAGGCCCAATTTGATAAATACACTGTGTCAGATCATGAAACTAAAAGTAGTCACTGGAAGAGCTGGGCCAACACCACTCAGGAATAAGCCCAGATTTAGCCAGGACCAGATACCTTTCTCTGGTAATAATTCCAAGTTGACAGAGCCAGGGAGAAATATCTGGAATGCTGCTTTTCCAAAAAGATATTAAATTCATTACATTTCAAAGTGGAGTCTCAGAGGTTACAATCAGTGTGGGCTTTAAGAGGTGGGATGGTGTGGGAAAAAAAAAACCCAATCTCTTCTGCAATTATCCCCTCATCTCATGAAAATGGGGAACACCTTTTCCACTCAGTTTTTCTGGGCCTTCACATAGCTGAGTAAAAAAATCATGCACAAAGTCTATATCCTTAACTCAGTTAAATGACTTCAGCTCTGTAAACTTTTTTTAAAAAGGGCATCGTACATCTTAAGACCCCAAATTTTTTTTGCCTAAAAGCAGCCTTTTGGGGATCTCAAAAGGTATAGAAATGTTACTTAACTAAGTTTGCCCCAGATATTCTCAATCTTAAAATCTGAAATTAGGCTGGAGTTCCCTGGTAAACATAAGACAAACCACAGAGCAGCATTTTAAGAGCAAGTTGGGATCTGCAATGGGAACTCTAATCAAACTCAAAAGGCTTGACTGGAATTTGACCCATCTGGAAGCCACTTTTCTTAACAGTCAATTGTCTTCTTTCTATGGCTATTATGAAGTTACTACTAAATTATTAAAAACCTGAAAAATCAAAGTGTCACCACAGTTTCTTCAGAAAGTAGCAAAGTCCAGGCAGATTGTCATCTTTATAGTACAGAAAGCTACATTTCTCTCGACCAAACATGTCTGGATTTTGTTTCATCCTGAAAATAATCATACAATGTAGGCAGTGTCTTATCACTCCCATTTTACAAGTGAGGAAACAGAAAAGCTAAAGGTTAAGTGGTGTGTCACAAAGCAAGCCCACCTAGAATGTGAACTCAATAGGATCCTCCCTCATAGTCCTCCCTTGTTCAGGACTTCTGTGTGAGACCTTCTGATTACTGTGCCACCCTTCTCACAGCATCTCTTAGAAAATGGCAAGTAAACTTTGGGGGGGGGGGGATCTTATGACTTGCTTCCAAAGTAGTAATTTACATGGCAGGGTAGGTAGTTAAAACACAACACTAAGCCAGCTTTTTATCACATCCAACTGATGAGACTGAGAATTCCCAAACCCTCTAGAGATACTCAAGGTCACCTCCAGGCTTCAAAACTTGATTCTAAACCGCTGGCTTCTTGGTATAAGGTAAAATAAGCCAAGAGAACAGAGGATATCTTTGTCACTGATTTGCTGTCATTACTGACAAAATGTAATTCTCTTATCCTTCGTTTCTGAATAAGATTACTGTCTTTTGGAGAACATTATGAGCAGTGATCCCAAGATGGTAACTAACCCCCAAAATAAAACTGGCCAGATTATGGTATGTAGCCAACTACAGTTTCAGTACAGTTTCTACTGAAAGGGGGGCTTTGCTTCTATGGTTTAACTACAAAAAATTGAACTAGTGTTAAACAATGTATTAAAAACTGTTTTCATTAGTACCTTTCCATTCATCTTCTATTTTAATTTTTGTTAAAAAGGGAATGAAGGTTCTAAATAATTAAAAAATTACTTTCCATTAAAAAAAATAAAAACATGTAAGACGTCTGCACATTGCTAGGCCAACAGCATTTATTGAGTTGTTTGGTGCCAGTGGTTCTGTGTTTAGGAAACAATGAGAACTCAAGTTGTCAGAGCTGATTTTGTGATTCTGTCACTTATCCTATAGAGTAGTGGGTTTCACCTCAATCTTCAGTTTTGCCACCAATAAATCAGGCAAGAAAAGAACCCATCAAAAGATTGTTGAGAATTAAATAAAAATATATAAAGTACAAAAAAAAGTAAAGTGCTCAATACTGTGGGAAGTCGTAAGCATCAAACTATTACCTAGAACATAGCATTTCCTTAATGTATGTGCAATAGACTATCTTAACTCTACACTGTATAACTACTTCAATGTTTACAGTGGACTAAAACATCCTATAAAAGCAGGTCATCAGAATAAATCAAGTTTTACATAACAGGGGAACAATTCAAAGACGACAGTCAGAGTTCACCAAACTGCTTTATAGACTTAAGTTCTGGAAGGGTTTTTCTCTAAACATGATGCTCATTTCTCCATGTGCCTTTCCACCAAATGAACAATTCAGCAAGTTTTATACAAATGAATACAGATTATTTTTATTAGCAGTGTTATTGTGGTTTTGCGACTGGGAGGGATGGTCTAAGTTTCAATAGGGATTTTGCCTCTTGACAGCTTATGTTATCTCAGTGCTAAAATTCCTTTTCGAAAGGAGCTTAGTCCCTGACAAAAAGGGGCTATCGAGGGCAGGTAGAACTGAATGCTTCCAACTTTTCATTAGTGAAGAGTGTGTTCAAAAACGTTTGTGAATGCTATACATACACGTGATACTTTCCCATCACATTTTAGGATTCCCATGACGGAGGGGAATCAATTACTGGGAATTTGAAGACAATAGATGGTCTCGGTTGATCTGAGTTACTCCAGTTTTCTCCATCTCCTGCTATTCTGCAGCCCCATCTCAAGCCTCCCTCCTCTTACTGCCACAGCACCCTATCTTCCCCAAAGCTCTGCTTGAGGTCTCCGCCTAGCCTGGATTCTCCCACCTGCCCCAATCTTTCCCATCCTCTCCCCTAAACCCCTCTAACCCTCCCAATTTGAGTTACAGTTACTTCCTATTTCAAGTCCCGCCCACTTCCTGGGACTTCTCAATCCTCTTCCCCAACCCTCTCCAGATCACCCCCAGACCTCAGCTGGGACCTTTCCAAGGGGTTTAACCCTTTTCTCTATCTCCCAAGGAAGCTACTCTTGAGGTTACTTCCTCCACACCCCCCCATTGGAGTGCTATTCCAAGCCGTTTACCCTCCTCCCACAGATTACTCTCTCAACGTTCCTCTAGCACCCTCATTTTCCAAACTGTCCCCCTAACCCCCACCTCCATTCGTAAATACTCTGCTCTCCAGAACCGCACCCCACTCCTCTCTCGTGTCTCACTCCGCCCACAAAAGAACCTGGGATCAGTCCCCAGGTTGCCTTCCTTTCAACCACTCTCCAAGTTACTTCTCTCAGCGGCTCCTCTCCGATTTAAAATTCCCCTCGACCCACCCTCACAGTCTCACTCCCCC
>PVHY01024013.1:0-20130 GCA_004024945.1 Uropsilus gracilis
CCCTCCCCTCTTCCCTTCTTTTTCTCTCTCTCAAATAAATGTTCTGCTGAAATGAGCAGTGTGCTTTTAAAATGTGTTTTTAATTGTGGTAAAATAACACAACTTTCATCTTAACCATTTCTAAGTGTACAGTGCACTGATATTAAGAACATCCATACAGTTATGCCACCATCACTACTCCACCTCCAGAACTCTTCATCTTGCAGATTTGTAGCTATAATTCTGTATTACTAGTATCTTCTAATTGCTAACATGCCTCTAATTCTGTATTACTAGTATCCCCTCATTCAAGGTTCTTTTGTTTTCTTGTAGAAAAGCATTTCTTGTAGGGCTAGTCTGGTGGCAGTAAATTCGATTAACTTTTGTTTGTCTGGGAAATCCTTTGTTTATCATATTAGAATGATAGTTTTAGATATTATCTAATATTTCATAATTTTAGAATGATAAAGTATCTTGGCTGGTAGTTTTTGTCTTTTAGGATTGTAAATACATTACTCTATAGTCTTCTAGTCTTGAGAGTATCTCCTGAATGATCAGATAAAATTTGATTGTGGTTCTGTTTTCTCTAGTAGTCTTAAAATTTTTTCTTTAATTTTGACTTTTGATAATTTAAGAATTTTGTGTCTTTGATGAGCGTCATTTTAAAGGTAACGATTTCTTGCGTCTAGTGATTTGAACTTCTTTGGAAAGTTTTCAGCTATTTCTTTGAATGGGCTTGTTTTCCCTTTTCACTTTTGGGGATACCTATTATTCTTAGGTTTTGTATTCTAGTTGAATCAGATAGACTTTAGTCCAATTCAGCCTTGTAGAATTTTTCACTTTTCCTAAATCTTTTTCTCTCTTTTCTTCCACTTGGATGGTTTTCACATTTGTCTTCAACTTCTGAAATTCTCTTTGCCAGCTTAAGTCTACTTAATAAGCTTTCCATATTTGTCCTTATCTTGTTCATCATCTCGTTTCTGTCTTCTTTTAGTATCTTCAATCTCTTCAGTGATGAACTCTTTCTGTTCCTGTATCTCTGAGACCCCCATACCTGCTTGTATGTTTGACTGCCGTGTTAATAATCTTACATTTTTTAAAATATTGTTTATTGGGGCATTTTAAAAATCTTTATTAGATATTTCAATTCTCTGTCCTTTATAGAGATCTCTGGATATCTGTCCTTTTTCTTCAACTTTTCAGTCTCTGCTCTGTTCAGATGTTTCTTACTTTCTGGGCATATGTGTTGCCTCATTTGATTTTTTCTCATTGGGGCACTGTGGGTTTAGTTTTGTTTCTCCTTTTTATTTAACTTGGTGGCAAGTGGGAGAAAATGGGCTAGGTAGAGCCCAAACACTCCATCTTAGTCCTGGTGGGCTATTTCAGGCAGAAAGATCAATTCTGCCTCCTTCCTTTCTTCAGAGTAAGCTTCAGTTCACTGCTTCTGGGGTCCTTAATTCTCAGGCCCTGCCTCTTTGTCCCCTCTGCAGTATAGGGCAACTGCTGCTGGGCTCCAAGTGTCAGGTAAAGGCTTTCAACAAGGTCCATACAACATAGTAGGTGTCTTTCTTTTTCAGATCTCTCTTAGATCTCTGAGCTAAGAAGGGAGTGGGGCCCTACTCTCTGTGCTGTAGGTATCCAGGCTATCTATGACCCAATCAAGAGTTTCCACTTATATCCACATTTGTCTTTACTAGCCCCTCAGTGGGAAGATTCACCAAACCCAGTCTCTGCTACACCATCTGTGTCAAGCCCCTAGCCTATTCTACCTACTGGAATAGCTGCTGCCCAGGCCAAACTCACCTTGTCTTTCCTTTGTCTCTATAGTAAATCACTAACCTCTGTGTAAAATCTCTGGGAAAGTTCTTCTCTGGTAATAAGCTTTTAAAGATTTCTGTCAGCAATTTTTTTTTTAAGTTTTTAATTTTATTTGTGCTTAGGAGCTAACCTGCTTATTCCATCATATTGGTATTCTTATTTCTCCCAGCTCCCTACTTATTTCTACTTTACCCTTAGCCAAAACCCAGTACCTGGAGCCTTTTTCTCCTGAATTAAATAAACTTTTTTCCTAAATTTTACTAGTTTTGCAATACAATTTAAAATGTACTTGTTATCAGTTTCCCCTGCCCCCCCAAACCTATGCCATTTCTATCTTGAGTGTTTCAGTTTTCCTCTCATTTTTCTTGTAGAATTACTTAATATACCATGTACTCCCCCCCCCTTTTCTCCCTTTTTGCCTGACTCTTTTCCTCCTCCTCTTGTTTAGAAATCTGTAGTGGGTTCATCTGCAGTAACTTCACTATTCTTACATGCTAATAGATTTTCCATTTAAATAAGAGATCTGGTTAACAGTGAAAGGACAGTGAGGAAGGAGGGAATATGAAAGGACAGTGAGGAAAGATGAAAGAGAGAAACAGGAACCAGGCCAAATAGAATTAAGAAGAGTTTATTGCTGTGAGCAAGGTCCATTAACTCATGGTGGGGAGGTTAGTGAAGTAGCCCTACGTGGAGTTGGTGTGTCTGCTTATATAGGCGCAGCGACATAGGGGGTGAGTTTTGCTATTGTGACAGTGTGATGGGCAAGATTAGCTGGCAGGCAAGGTTGCTCGCTGGGCGAGGATGAGCTTGGTAGGCGAGGTTAACAGCAGTTTCAGTTGTAGCCAGTGGGTCAGACTTGGGTTGGGTGGTGTCTATAATCCTTTTAGGGTGAAGGATCCCAGTGCCCCCAATCTGACCTTTCAAACAGAGCTTTACATTTCTGCTTATCAACCTAGAAACCTAGTGAATTAGGAGGAATTATTAATTTGCTAGTCATGATGTCACTTGTAGACTATAGCTATTCATCCTTTTTTCCCCCTAGTATATCTGTCTCTGGTAGAAATTCTTTTGATTTCCTAGTCCACATACTGGTAGTGGTGAAGGTTTATTTGTTCTTTTAACCTACCCACTCCCTATCGGGTGTCCCTATTGTTAATAGTGTTTTCACTAGTATTTACTGTTTTCTCTCCAAGTCACAGCATTCCTTCCCCAGGAAGACAAATAGTTGATCTTGACGTATTTCTCCCATTTAGATTTGTCTTACCATGTCTTGCAGAAATCCAACAGTTTTGTCATGTGAATGACATCCATTTCTAATATTGCATTGATATGATTCTCTCCTATTTTAGATTTGGTTTGTCATTTTAATGAAGGTCTGGTTAAGTAGTCTCTGTTTAAGAGACTATATCTGGAAGCATAAAACTGTTGGGGGACTGTGGTGAAATTGGGGGGCTGTGACCTCCAGCATCTACATTAGAATGGCAGCCATTGTGTCCTGGTGGGTGGAGACTTGGCAAAGGGAAGTTAAGCCTTCTCTCATGAGAAGAGGATTAAGAGATTAGGGAGAGGATGGAGAAAAACACATGGAAAGGAGGGAGAAGAGACAGAACAGGGATGGAAGGTACGGAGAGTAGAGGAACAGGGAGGCTGGAAGGCCTCAGAGCTGCCTTGTCCATGTGCTATAGCAGGGCCCTTTCCTGGACTGATGAGCCCAGGAAAGCATGTTGGAGAAACTTGTAACTTGTATAGGCTGACTTGGAAATTTAGTGTTTAAAAACTTGTTTTAACTTTGAAACTGTGAAACTTAGAAGTCTTCTGGAGAACTAAAGAGAATTTGCTGTGTTGCTGTTTTCAACATGACATGTTTGAAGTACTTGTTGTGTTGCTGTGTTGAGTGAGTTTTGCTGATGCCGTGCCACTTTGGAGTTGGAGTTAAAAGAATGCCGGAGCTGTGCCTTTTGGAGAAGAATTGATGATGCCATCCTGGTTTTCCTGGTTGGATTTAAATGTCCTGCTTTTGGAAGAGGATTGATGACACCATCATGGCTTTTTCTGGCTTGGAGTGAGTGGAGCTGTGTCTTTGAAGAAGGAGTGGTGGCACCATTTTCTTAACTCCTTCATCCAGTTTAAGGTGGGGCAACCACCATTTTGTGGATGCACATGGCTACTGCAGCCTTGTACTCTTTGGACTAGAGACTGGACTGTGTGGTAAGATTACGAAAGGGGTTCTCTTGTACCCCTCAGTGACTCTTGTCTAATTTATCTTTTAATAAGTAAATTTGTTTTTGCCTCCCTGTTAAGGTTTATGTGGTCTTGCTACTGCATGCGTGGGCTGGAAAGAACCTGGTATGTGACTGGCTTTAAAAGGCTAGCCATTCCCCTTTCTAAGTTTAGTTAAGCACCCTGTTCTGCTTGTTTTCTCACCTGATATCAAAACATATTTCTGAATTTTTTTGCTCAAACGCTAAATTTCCCTCCAAATTATACCTTTCTTACTGTAGGATAGCAAGCAATTAAAGTTACATTTTTTTAAATGAATTTATTTTTCCACAGCATCTCAAGTGAAGTTATGTTTTAACATTGGGTGATCTGTTGGTGGTCTAGATACCAAAATGTAAATCAAGAACATTTATATAGGTCAGAGTAATTCACTTAGCATAATGAATCAGACAAAAGAGGCAGTCTAATTGGGTAGCTTGAATGGTGATCTTTGACCTAAGCTACTTTGTTACACTCACTTTCCACCAAACACTTACCTATATCTAACTTTACTGATATGGTAATAGCTGTGTTAGGGAATTTAAGGTCTTATCTGAACAGCCTTGCCTTTAAAACTATAATTATACTTTTGTTCTCTTGCAATTCATTGTGGCTTTCCTATGTATTTCTTATCCTTTCTTTAGAGACTAATCCTTGACAATTTTCAAAAGAGTTTCTACTATGTATTTATTATAAAAATCTTAAGCACATAAAGCCAGTAATATTGACCAGTTCACTTCTTATCTTTTATCTTTTCTGAAATTGTATTAGCTAATCACAGAGTAATTTTGACACTAAAACCCAAGTGCTATTCCCCCCTCCTTTTTTCATTTCCTAACACCTCAGAGTCAAACATATTTGCCAGATCTTGTAGTCTGGTCTGTTTTTATTTTTAGACCTCACAGTTTACTAGATTTGTAGTTTGGAAAAAGTGCACCTTTGAGGCTAAATCCTGGTTGGTTTTTATAGCAAGTATTGAAAATTTGCATCATGTATGTCTCTCACCAGTTACCTATGATCAATGTCATGATCAATATAAAATATTATAAATATCATAACTTATAAACATTTTATAGTGCAAATCTGCCCCAAAAAAATGTTTCCTTGTTTCACTTATTTTTGACTGGAACAAAGTAATTCTCAGTTTAATTTATATTCCATCTTAACCTCTTATCAAATTATGAGGCATAATGTTTAGTCACAGCCAGACTTCTGGTTCCTTTTTAAGGCCATAGAATTGAGGGTCTTTCTGAACATGATTCTTTTTAAGCTCCCTCACCCCCAGTGTTCAAATCTATACTAGTTTCAGTTGGATCCGCTTTCCTGAGAATCTTTAAAATATTAAGCCCTTTATTTTTGGAGAAAAGTCATTTTTTAAATCACAATTCATTAATGAAGGGGAAATGAACAAATTTTACTTTGACTATTACTACGTAAACTCTTTAAAACTTCGTATATTTGTGAATGACTTCAGTGGAGCTTGTTATGGAGAAACAAAGAAACAAAGAAAATGCAGTTCCAAATGATGTGGGCTATCAACAGCGCTGCTGGTGTATTGGTATCGTGCAAGATTCCCAAATGATGTGGAGTAGATTATCTGCGCAGGCACCACACTTTTTTAAATTAAATTTTTATTTGGAAATAAGTTTAAACCTATAAAAAAGTTGCAATAATAGCATACCCAATTTCCTTTTTCTCTTTATCCAGGTTCCCCAAATGCTAATATTTAACATAGGATAATCACTGACACAATACTACTAATTATAAACCTTATTTTTTCTTCACCAGTTTTTTGCAGGCCTTAGGACCCCACATAGCATTTAGTTGTCACATTATGAGTTCTGCCAATCTGGGGCAGCTCCTCAGTCTTCTCACTGTCTTGTCTTTTATCACCTTTATACTTTTTCAGAACACTGGCCAGTTATTTTGTAGACTATCTCTGAAAGATACTCAGATCTTTTCAGCTCATCATCTTAGGAGGCACATTGATATATCTCATTACTGGTGATACTAACCTTGATAATGTGACTGTCAGCTTTCTCTGCTGAAAAGCTACTGTTTTAGCATGTGTAATTGTCTGGGGGAGATATACTCTGAATAAGCACGTTGCCTATTTCTCATCATACTCTTGCCTACTAATTTTGGCATTTATATTTGATATTTTGAGATACAATTGACATGTAACAGGTTTTAGGTACACATAATGATTTGATATTTGTATATATTGAAAAGTGATCATCACAGTAGGTTAAATTGGTATCATTAATATATACATAATTACAACAATTTTTTTTCTTGTAATGAGATCTAAACTTTCCTAGCTCCTCACCTCTGGCAGGCAGCAATCTGTTCTGTATATCTACATCTTTATATTAATGCTCTTTTCTCTTTAGATTCCATTAACAATCTTTTATTATAACAATTACTGCCCTGATGTTTACCAAATGGTAATTTTCTATTTCTGTAAGAGCTATGTTTTTTTTTTAAACCACATTTATTAAATCTGTATGGACATATGTATAGTCACCTTACTCTGTAGCTTATCATCCATTGCTATTACTTATTTTGACACTAGCACCACTTTATGAGTTAGAATATCAGGGGTTTTTAACTTCCCTGTGTACCATGAAATTCAACTTGAGGCAAATTTTTCAGCCATTCTGTTGTCAGTAACCTCAGTAGTAGAATTGAATAAATAATAATATCTTCTGTATAAAATAGAATTGCAAACTATAAAATGTGATATAAATGGTAGTATGTCATTGTTTTTTTAAACACCTGTAGGTATTTTGAGAACAGAGACTATTTCAGGGATAGACCTAAGAGTTAATTCTTTAGATTGTTCACTATTTTTATAGGGAGGACCTCAAGGACAGAGGTGGAGAGAAACTGTTAAGAGCAGAAGCAGAAGAAAGCCAAATGTAAATCACAGTCACTCAGAGCAGCATACATTCACATTCTGCTGTGCACAATAAGTGCTTTCTGAATACCCTAGAATATTATACATGTAATAGTACATGTATTCCTTTGTTAGTTTTTAAAATTCTGTGTTTCAGGTAACAAAATATGTTGCCAAATTTAATATGACTTATACAAACATTAACTTTTTTCCTGCACCTTCAACTGTTGTTTGGTTTGGAAATGTTATATCTGGTGTACTTTATTAAGGATGTGTGAAGCACACAAAACCATAAGGTGTTGTGAATGTTTTTACTCTTTAACTTTTTTTCCAATTTATTTTGTGGGTCTTTTTAGATACCTATGGCAGTACTGTGTGCAGAGTCCTTGATGTGATTTTCTCTTATTAAGTTTCTGAATCAATAGCTTTATATTCACTGCCCAGGATCATTTGTTCCTCCATTTTCTCTGCTCTAGGTGTTTGCAGGATCTATTGAATGCTTAATTTGGGATTTAAGATTTTTTTGTCTTTGGAGATGAAGGTTTTATTTCTTCTTGTCACAATAATCAGGCAAAAAATAGTAGACTAAGCTGCTAAGTAGGTCGACCAGCCTGAGCATGGTGAGGTGGCAAATTCTAATGAGATTTCCTGACTTCAGCAGTTACTAGTGATGGGGACAGGGAGTAGAAATAGCAGTATTTGAACTGCAAATAGTCAAGGAAGAATAAATGAGTTTCCATTTTGTTCAGCATTTGTAACTGAGGAAATGGTAACACTGTTTTTTCTATTTCATGTTCATGAATCTGGTGAAATAAAAAAACAGATCACAGTAAATAATTAAGTTAATGAGTGTAGGCTGTTTTAGTTGGAATCTTTTGGCCTGTTAGTAAAATATTAGAATAAACTTGGTTCATTGTTGTATGTGTTGATAAAAGCAGCCAGTCCTTATGTTTTGTGCCAATTTTAGGGTGGGCAATGGATGTTTTCTAGAATACATAGGCATCAAACTCAACAATAAATGCTATAAACTTTAAAACTTTTGGTTTTAGTTTTAGCTTTTAGTTTTAGCTTGGAATTTTATCTTTCGGTTGTTGTTACTGGTCTATGGCTGTCAACTTCTCTGCAGTGACACTACCTGAAATCTCTCATTTGCCACTGCCTTTCACCTGAACTCCCAGTGCCTGAAACTCTAACTGACAGTTGAGGATGTTGGATGCTCTCAGGGAACACCTACCAAGGTGTTAGCATTTTTGAGGCAATTGCTCTTCTTCCCTTTATTTTATAGAACTGAAACCCATTATGAGGGGGAAGTATTATGGAAAATTATTTTTAGTTGCTGTAAGTTAGGGGGAGAGTTTTTAAATAATAAAAAATATCCACCAGAATTCAGGGTCTAGTGCAACCCTTCGAGATAAATCTTCCAGTTTCGTTGACATAAAACAACAGGCTGATTTAATAAATCATCTCAAAAACAAATCTTTTTTTAACACTTCTGTTCCTTCATCTTTATTGCCTTTGCATCAGTTTATGTTCTCCCAATCTTTTATTAATTAAAATTTTGTTTTTGAATAATTGTAAGTGCTAAGTTTTATCTTTGACTGGGTTACTTCAGAAACTCCCACTGATCCTTTTTCTTTCATCTCTTGTTTAGTGTCTGTGGTGGTAAATGAATGATTATTCTAACGTACCAAGTCTCATCAGATAAATCTTTCACTTAGAGTTTCTTCAGTGGCTCCCATTTATCTTAGGAGAAACCTTAGCATTCTTAGCACACAATAAAGGAAGCTTTACGCTGGCTTGACTTCTCTGTCTTAACACCTGCGTTTCCCAAAATGACTTATTTCCTGAAAACGCAATGGTTTTTCATATTTCTCTGTCATGTTCTTATCTCATTATAATATTGATTAGCTCCTATTCATTATTCAGGACACAATTTAAAGTTTTATTAAAGATACTGTCAAATATACATAAAATTACAATAATATTATGAAATCCCATGCATCTCTCTGCAGATTATTAATATTTAGTGTATCTTCCAACTTTTTTTTTCAATTTAGTATTTATTGGAGCTTTCCATGACCTCCCTAGGCAAAGTGAACCTCTCTTTTCCAGTGTTCTCCTTAGCAACCTGATTATCCTATTCTTAGAATCTTGTAGTTTATGTGATTACTCATTTATCTACCTCCCACTCTAGAATGTAAGTCCTTAAAAGGTAGATACCAAATTCTTCTCACCTGATATTTTGCTTCCCTGAAGAAACTTGATGCAGAAAAAGTGTATATGTTCAATCAGTCTGAATAATGGTTGCCTCTGGCAGCACATGCGATCAGGAGGTAATTAACTAGAGCCATCACTTGAGGGAGACTTCTAGGTCTGGATAAGTTCTATATTGATCTAGGTGATGGTAAAATAATCTGTGTAAAATGTATCAAGTTTTGCTGTGTATATAAATTATACTTTGATTATTAAAAAATATGCCTGTCTCTTCCATTATCACATTTCTTCCTGGTATATCAAATTCTTCAATAACTCTAGAGAATTGTTTTAGATGTCCCGTACTCTCCTCTGAACTATTATTAGCATTTCAATCCTTCCCCACATATTCCTCCCCATCTCTCTGTTTTAGGATGTAGGCTAGACCCCCTCTGTGTCAAATGTCTCCCTTGCTCTGTGGGTTAAAAGAGGAAGTCACCTAATATCTACCCACTTCATAGGAGTTGGACCTTCCTCAAGGAGCTATAGTTTGGGGAGGCAGTGATTCACTTGTCATTACAAATTGTTAGAATTTAGGCGTGCAGAAAGAAAAAAACAAATACTGTATGATCTCACCTATATGTGGGATATAGGGAGAAAAAACAGGATAAGTGAAATTTTCTTTTTTTGTTAACAATCAAAATTTAGACATCCATATTGTGACAATTGCATCTGAATTCATTGTTTTGTTAACACTTATAAGTAAGCATGTTCACATCACAATGTCTTGTTTCTAAAACTAGCTGACAACAGAAGTATAGAGCAAGGGGGGGTAAAACAGGGGGAGGGATGGGCATAAGAGATTAAGTTGATAGTTCGAAGCTGATAAAGTGGTGGGAGAACCTCAGGGTATACAACAATATAAAATATATGTGCAATCAATTAAAAAATAAAAGAACTTAGGCATGCCTGTTAAGTTACTCTAGATTTGATGAAGTATCAGTATAGATGGGGCAGATTTGGAGTAAATACCAAGCACTATTTTTACTAAGAGTATATCTTTTTCTTTTTTCTTTTTTTATTCTAGGTCTCGCTATGTTGTCCAGGGTTGTCTCGAACCTGTGGACTCAAGTGATCCCTAGCCTCAGCCTCCCAGGCAACTGGGATTACAGGCGCACTCCACCATGCCAGGCTCAACAGTATATCTTATTGCATCATATACTGAGAGCATATAATATTATATCTTGTTGAGCCAACTCCTAATTGAAACTTAAAAATAGCAAGTTACTATTACACACAGTGTGGAAGTGTATAGTGGAATTGTCAACAAAATGGTTTTATACAAAATTTCCTTGTTATTTTTTTTCTATAGGAAGAAAAATAGTAAAAGTAAACATCCATAGAGAGTCCAAAATAAATAATAGCTTTTAGCCTGTGATTCTTTGTCAGGAAGGTCAAATTATTGATTTACTTTCAAGCAAGCTCATTCCATGTTTTATTTTTCAGAATAAATGTTTCATCAGATAATCAAAGGCCAGGTGCAAAGATGGGCAACAATTAGAACTATAAATACTTAAACTCTGTTCAGAAACTTTACATATTTTTATGTGAAATGACTTATTAAAATCATATTCTGCAAGTGTGTTCAGTATTTAAGAAAATTCTGTTGTGAAAAGTAGAACTGAGCAGGGCGCGGTGACATGTGCCTATAATCCAAGCCCTGGGAGGAAAGAGGACAAGGATCACTTGGCTTGAGTTCGCTGGTTTGAGACTACCTCAGGCAACATAACAAGACCTGGTTCTGGAAAAAGCAGGCTGGTGTGGTGGCAGGTGCCTTTAATCCCAGCTACCTGGGAGGCTAAGGATGGGGATCGCTAGTCCACAGGAGTGGGACTATCCCTGGCAGCATAGCAAGACCTAGTCTCAAAAGAAGAAAGAAAGAAAAGTAGAACTCTGTAAGTGATGATCTTTGAAGAGCCAGTAATTTTATATAGAATGTAACACTTATATACACTGTATTCTCCATTTTGTTATTAAATAACAAATTTTAGAGAATAATGAAAATAATGATAAAGCTGAGGACTAAATTTTTATAGTAACATCTTAGCACACTAAGATTAGATTCATTTTAAATTTTGGTATTAAAGATTTGTAGGGCATAGAAAATTGAAAACTTTGTAGGGCATAGAAAATTTTATTTTATAAAATTCTTTTTTTTTTTTGAGACTAGGTCTTGCTGTTTTTGCCCATGGGACCGCTGGCTCATGTTGCCTGGCGTACCACGGACTCAAGCAATCCCCAGCCTCAGCTTCCCAGGTAACTGGGATTACAGGTACACGCCACCATGCCCAGCTATTTTTGGGGGGACTAGGTCTATTTTTTTTTATTTAAAAATTTTTTTTCTTGCATATTTTACAATATATGACTGTATAACTGTTGATCTTCATGGAAATACCCCCCCACAGTAGCCTGCGGTTCCATGGGCAAATATAGCGAGTCCTAGTCTCAAAAAAAAAAAAAAAAAAAAAAAAAAAGAGGCTTGCCGAATGGCAGGGGCCCCACAGCAAAGCCCCAAGGGAGGAGACCTACCATCAACTGATGGCTGCCCCTTCGAGGATCTGCTCTTCCAAAGCATACGGCTGGGAGTCAGGCCCCCAAAGCCAAAGACCTGAAGCAGGACTGAAGGAGCAACAAAATGTAGCACAAAATGTGGCACAAACTGCGGAGATGAGACCCACCAAGAAACAGTAAACAATCATACAAGCCAAAGGTGCTCCAAAAAGCAGTACAGGAATGATAAACAGCATGCTCTACCAAGTCCTGGGAAATTACACCCTCACCAAGGATGAGGAAATGGATCAAGGGAAAAAAAAAAAGGACTAAAGGGCTAAACATGGACAAACAACAAAAAGCAAGGAGGCAAAGTGACCAGGGGAGATGTCTTGCTACGTGCCCCCAGCAGGACTTGAATCGAGATCCCTGGCCCCGGCTGCGGTTTCCTAGGGTGCCACTTACAAGCATGTACCACCATGCCCTGCCTTATATTTTATAAAATTCTAATCAATTCTGTAGATGGATAGAATGCTATTATATCCCTAAAAAAAAAAAACAAAAAAAAACTATTTTTAAACTATTACTTGCATAAAGTACATCTTTTTCAAGTCATACATTGATACTAAGCTAAATGCTTTTGTTTGGACCATTTATAAAGAATTATAAAAGAAGCATTTAGAGATTTAAAGTTATTTTATTGTGAAAATATTTCAAACAGAAAAACATGGAGAAAAAGAACAAGAGCACTATTATAACTACAGTCTAGCTTTAAGCAGTCTTTGTTTCCATCAGTTCTTATTGAATTGGTTGCATTTGTTACAGAAATGCAAATTAAATGTTTCCTTTAGAACGTCCAAGATTAAACAAACAATAACTATGTATTGTCTACTAGGATGCAGAGTAAGTGAATCTCTCATACTTTGCTCCTGGGAATGTGAAATGATAATGGCCAGTTAAATGGAAATGTGGTGTCTTCTTGTAAAGTTAGTTAAATAATACATGCTTACCAAAAGAGCCAGTAATACGGACCCTTAGATATTTACTCAAGAGAAATGAAAATCTGTTTTCACAAGAAAATTGGTTCACAAATGTTTACAGCAGCTTTATTCATTATCACCCCAAAGGGGAAACAACCCAAACTCTTTCCTTCTGGGAATTGTAAAAACAGGACTAGGATACATCCATATAATAGCCCTTAGCACTGTAAATATATGGACCACTGAGACACACAGAACCACATGAACTAATCTTAACTGCATTTTGAAAATGAGAGAAACTGATATCTACCTGACATTCTGGAAAAGGGAAAACTAACTATAGGGCAGTAAAGTCAGGGATTACCAAGGCCTGGGTGGACTGCCAGGGGTTGACTTCAGGCAGGCAGGAGTAAGTTTAGAAAGCCTGACAGACTATTATGGTAGGTACGCAGATGTGGTTGTTTTTCAATGCTTAGGGTATGTAAACCTGCCTTAATATTTGTACTCATATTTCATGGGTATGACTAAATATTTACAGAAAAAAATTCTAAACCTGGAATTTGCTTGAATATCAGCAAATTCTGAAAATATAGATGGGGTAAGATTGATTATGAACTGTTGTTATTTAAATACCCTATAATAAATGTTTTAAATATGGTGAATGTGAAGTGGTATCTCATGTTTTAAAATCCTGTTTTCCTGATTATAATCAACTTTATAGTATCTTTCCATATTGACAGCAGAGGTTCCCTCAGCTATGAATTGTTTTTTTTGTCCCAAGTTCATTTTCTCATTAGCTTGCTTGTCTCTTACTTACCAATTTTAGACCTTTGTGTATTCCGCATACCAGTCCTTTGATGTGCACTAGTATGTTGATTACAAATTTCTAGTCCATGGTTAACTTTCAATTAGTAATTGAACTAGTAAATAGTTCTTGGTAACTTTCACTGCATATTTCATTTTTATGTAAAAGGATTTATTCTATTTCTTTGTAGATCTTTGTGCTTTTTATATCTTGTTTGTCTAATAAATAGTTTCATATTTCATTCTTTTTCTAACTTATGCCTCTAATCTCCCTGGAATTTATCTTTGTTTATAGTATGTTGTAGAAACACAGTATTTTTTTTTCCATATGTATAATCAGTTGTGCTACAACCATCCATTTCCCGCTGACTTGGAGTGCAGCCTACAGCTAGTCATCTCTTTGCTGCTTCTTCATGCCCACAACCAGCAGTTCCCTACAATCCTCTTGTGTTTCTTTACATAACTCAAGATTTCTGCTGCTTAGGCTTCGTTTCCTGAGAAATGTGTTACTTATATTCTTCCTCAGCAGTATATATATACTGTTTGGGGCATGGAGAAACAGTGCCAATTTTACATATTAAACTGCACTAAAAATGAAAAGCTAACAATGTTTTTTTTTAATTTATTAAAGGATTGATTACACACATACATTGTGTAAAAAATTTGTTTATTTGAATAGGTTAGAGCATGTAGACACTTCATTGAATTTCATTTCAATTTGAAGTAAGAAACATCGGACCAAACTAAATTGCATTCTGTTCCTTGTTTGTGCCATGTTCCTCTACTCCTCTGTACTTACTGTCTTCACTTACTGGGACAATTCTTGTTTTGTTTTCCCTACTCTGGAAAACTCCCCTCCCATGTGTTTCCCTTCCTCTCTTGTCTGAGCTCTCATTCTGTTTTAGTTATCCTTTAATCTCATTTGCCTTGCACAGTTCTAGGATGTAGTAGGAATCCTTTAAATGTTTATGAATGATCTCCCATTCACTGTTTGTGGTAATCTCTCATGAATAGAAGTTTTTTTAATGTTGCTGTAATGTGGTTGGACTTTTGTTCTGTATAAGTTTAACAAATATGTATATGCCACAGGTGGTAAGGCGATGAGAGAATATCAGGATAAACAATGTGTGTGTATATAAATGCAATCAAAAATAAGTAAAATATATAGTAAAAAATATGTACATGTCATTTTTTATCAGGTTTTATCATGTATTTTCAACTGATTCTCTAAATGTGCTAGATTGACTAAGATTTTTAGTGAAAATAGTTTTTGTCTTATGTCTAGGTATACAAAATTTCTGCCCATCTTTTTTGGTGCCATCTAGTTAGAATCTACGTGTTTTAACTGCCTTTTGCCCTAATTCAGGCCTTTTCTTATCCAATATTCAGCTTTAGTTCTCCTCTTCAGGGGGTTATAGTTCATACAAAATTTCACATGTTGTAACTATTGTAATAGTATTTTCTGTTTGAAAAGGCTTTTTACCCCTAGTGCACTGACAGATCACTTGACACCCTAAGAAATAATGGTTTGTGTGGGGTACATCCCTTCTGACCTGACAAAAAATTAACATCTCATTGCCTTTTTTCTTTATACATATGTTTTTGTGTCAATTTAGTTATTTTATGCAAGAGCTTACAGTAGGTTCCATAAATTAAAGGTAAGGAAATCTTTGATAATTCTTAGAAGCCAAAAGCTCTACTTTTGCATTTGGTTTTTGTCACATTTATTTTCTATTAATGGAAGATAAACTGAGAAATGAGACTGAATTTTGACCCTTTTATAAAAGCTTTGCCATATTTTCCTGATTCTACTTTTAATGTCACTTAGTATTGTCTAAGCTGTACTAAAATAGCAAGAAGGTGGCATTAATCCTAGCTCAGCTGGTTCACTGCACTGTTATAATTACTACTACTTGTGAAATCTAAAAATTAAAAGTTTAAAAAGATGCCTGTGGTGCTGATATAACATGGCTGAAGTGCCACTAGAAATGAATGCATGTGGAAGTGCTATATTTAATAATTCAGGAATTAGGTCAGAAATTGATGTTAACTGTGAAACAGTAGATACCTTTGATGTGATAAGGAACCTGGTTTAATTCAGCCATATGTTTTCTCTTCAAAATTAAATTCAATGATTTGTAAAATTATTTTTATTACAATTGTAAATGTTTTTGGATAAAAATGTAAGTGAATAAATGAATTTTACAAATCCCATTTTCTATGCTTCACAAGCCAGTAACTGTATCAAATTAGAGATCTCTTGGATGATCAAGATCCACAGGTTTGAGAGAAGGTACTTAATAAATTCATGTATTAACTCCATAGCTTTCTGACCTTAGGAAGGATTTTCTAAATCACCAAGGAAGAGATGAACAGATACAGACTACATAAAACTGGAAAACTTTGGTATATCCAATAAAATCTATAACCAAACTAAAAAAATTTTAACTGAACTAAGAAAAACCTTTCTCATTCAGATAAAAGAACCCAGAATCTATTTTTTTTTATGAAAATGTCTGCTACTTAAAAAACAAACAAAATAAAACAATATTTTCTGCATGGGCACCATTAAAGCCTAAAGGAAAATAGACAGAAAAAAATTTCAGCTCAAGAAAAAGTGTTTTATTTCTTGGATATATAGGGAATATCAACAATTTAATTAGAAAGTATAACCCAATTAAAATTGGGTAGAGTACATAAATAGATCATCTACAGAAATGTAAACCATATGATTAGAGAAAAATATCATGTATACATACATTCTTTTACATGAGTATATCTAGATAGCTCATAAGAACTTGATTTCAGTGGTTCTTCCAGGGAATGAAACCGGTTGCCTGAAGGACAGGGATGGGAAAAGGACTTACTCCTTGAAGTGTTTTTTACCTTTGATTTTTTTCCCCATTGCATATTAAATACTGTATTTTTATCTTAAAAGACTCGAAACAATATTTAGAGCACAAAATGACAGTATTTCTGTTATAATAAAGAACTTACACAAGTGATAAAAACAAGACTCTTACGTAAGCAAACACACATGAACATAACATTGGCAAAAAAGAAAACAACAAGCATATAGAAATATATTCAGTCTCAGTGATAGAATACTAGCCATAACCTTCTCAGGAAGTCATTCCAAGCATCTGCGTCAGTGTGAGCCCCACTAATGTATGTCCTGATAGCATCCGACCTGGTGAGGCACTTATCCCTCTGTAATTACTAGGTTGCCCTGGTGTTGTTTCTATCTCTGAACTACAAGCTCTTTGAGGTCAGAGGTTGTCTTTGGTTGTTTGCCCAAGAATCTGCCTTGGTATCTGGTACATGAGAGTTAACTGAATGAATAAATGAACAAAACAAAGAAATAGTAATCAAAGATATTAAAACAAGATGTTTTTGCTTACTTAAGGAGAAATTAGGTGCAAATATGCAATGTGTTAAGAATGATGAAACAATTTGTTCATGTATTACTGGTTGCTGGTGGTATAAAACATTCTTTTTCTAAAATGTTTTAGTATTTGCCAGTATTTATCAGGACCCCCTTGCATGCACAGTTTAGCTCACTTCCTTTTCTCAGGTTCCATCCTAAGATAATAATCTAAAATATAAAAAAAATTATACATCCAAAGACATGTACCACAGTGTTATTCATGATAGGGATAGCATTAAAGTATTTACAATAATCGATACTGAAGCAATGGTTCTGAAAAACTGTTGATCCATATAGTAAGCAGTAAAATATGGTGGAGGTTCATGGGTGAGTTGGTGGTCAGTGTGGTGTGGTAACATAAATCTGAAGAGGTGTGGGCCTAGTCCCCGGAATCAAATGCAGTGTAGTAAACCAATGTTATTTCAATAAAAATCCACACAACTATATAAACAGTGAAAAATATTTATGATATAATAATGTTAATTGACTAAAGCAGTGTTCAGAATATAAGTGTACTTCAGTAGCATAAAGACTGGAAGGATGTACTTAAAAATGAGAGCACATTTGTTGTAATTAGAAGTACTGTGGCTAAAAGTCCCATACTCTTAGAAGGTGCTTGTATACTACCAACATTTTTCTCTGATATTCTGACAGCCTTTTTTTCTTTAGATATATTAATATATTCAAGCAGCTTATGTTATAAGTCTGGAATTCTGGGAGATTCTAACAGTGATAATATGATTATATTACTGAAAATGTTTATCTCATTCTACTCTATAAGATCTGTATTCTTACTGCATTGCTTTAGCTACTGTCTTGGTGATATGCTTGCAAATACTGAAGGCATTTATGGGCTGTTATGCTTGGAATTGTGTCCCCTGTAAATTCATGTGAAGTCAAACCCCCAATATAATGGTGGAGCCTTTGGGGAGTAATTACGCTTAGTAGAACACTTGTGGTGGGATTAGTACCCTTGTGAGAAAAGGAGGGAATCTATCAAGTTCTCTCTACACATACATCCTCACACTCACTCTCATAAAAGGCCATGTAAGCCTAAAGTGAGAAGGTGACTGACTACAGCCAGGAAGTGGGCTCTCCTGGATACTAAACAGTTCGTGTCTTGGTCTCAGACATCCCAGCCTCCAGAACTGTGGAAAATATTTAAAGTCTGTTATTTAAGCCACTCTGTCTATGGTACTTTGCTATAGCAGCCCAAGCTAAGACATGGGATAATCTTTGTGAATACAGTGTGCTGCTGTTGAAGGCATACATAGCTATTTTTATATTTTTTCCACGATCCATCTTATTCACTGAACTTAAAGACCAATTTCTGTAGCTTCAACTACCAGTAAAATTAAGGTTCTGATTATTAGTGACCTAAATGCCCAAAGACTTTAGAGAGGAACCCAGCAATACCCTCAAAACAAGAAAAATAGATTTCCCTCTGAGAGTTAAGCTGTAAAACAGAGATATGGGAAGGTTTCCCAGGGAGATAAGACTGCTCCCAGGTGAAGTCCGAGAAAGAATAAATTAAGGTAGATCAGCAAACCCTCGGTGATTATGTTGATGAATGAAGTGCCCATGCCATGAAAGTGAGGCAGCATTCTGGGCTATGTCTTTCTCAGATCTTGTTTAAAATGTAGGCTCGAAAACTGCAGTCTTGTCTTTCTAAGACCACACCTATCAATTCCATTCCTCCCAAAATTCTTATTGGGGAAGTCAGAAAAGCTCCCACAGAAGAGGCTTCTTCTGTGTTCTTAAATCTTTGTCTTAAGAGTTTTCAGGTCCTGAATTGTCCTTATGATTTCTTGGCAGTCTATGGTCTTTGAAAGTCTTCTGTTTATAAATTAGATATGCAGATGTTTGTGTACTTCATTCACCCTTCCCACTTACTCCTTTGCAGAACATGTAAAAGATATGGTTTTTATCCCAAGTGAAAGGAGATGCTAGAAAAGGATTCTAAGCAGGGACATGCAGGACCATTTGTATTTTTAGGTAAAAACACTATCTTTTGCAGTAGTGTGGTGTATGGGGAGGAATGGGTGAGATCAAACAGGAGGCATACTCTAGCTGCCTATTTTAGTAAATCAAGAAAGAAGGTAACTGTATTAGAACTGAAACAAGTGGAATCAAAAGGTATTTAAAGACCAAAATGCAGCCTAATGGTGTTCTGTGTGAGTGGGTAGGGAGAGGTATGAAGAACCTCTAGGTTTTCACCCAACTCTATAGAGGTAGACTTATAACATTAAGGTGGGGAAGTTTAGGAAACAAGATAGTTTGTGCTTAGCAGTAGAATGACTGAGAGTGAGAGAAAGAGTCTCTCCTGTGTGATTTTCTACAGTTTAAATTGGAAGTGTTTTTGAGACATTTAAGTAGAGATATCAGTTCCACATTGTCTTCATTGAATTTTTAGCAATTAACCTTGTTTTCTGAAGGTAGGAGAGTTCTGCACTGGAGATGACTTGGAAACCAAAGGTGTTTTAAGTAGTAATTGTGTAAAAATGAGTTTAAACCCCCCTCAAGACTGAAACCTCGGCCGGGCACAGTGGCTCATGCTTATTGTAAGCTTCAGCCTATGAAGTGGCTGGGGCTAGGGATCACAGTTCGAGTCCTGCCTGGGGCCGGTAGCATGACCTAGTTCCAAAAAAATAGCTGGGTGTGGTGGCATGCGCCTGTCATCCCAGCTACCTGGGAAGCTGAGGCTGGGGATTGCTTGAGTCTGGTACCCCCGGCAACGTGAGCCTGCGGTTCCATGGGCAAAAATAGCAAGACCTAGTCTCAAAAAAAAAAAAAAAGACTGAAACCTAAAGTGTTAACCACTAGGCCTAAAAGTTGGTTTGACATGCAGGCATCTCAAGGTCAAAGGACAATCAACTAGGTCTTTGTAGAATTTTTCCTAGCTTTCCCTAACTCAGAACCAGGCTGTGTGTGTGGGAAAGTGAAAAGCAAGATAATAGCAGACACAGCTGTCTATCCCAAAGAGGAAGAAAAAAGCTTTGCTGGAAGAAAAAGAACTTATTTGAGGTGAAATTTCTTAGGGATGTCCAGAGTGTCATTAATTGTATTTTATGCCAATTTTGTGTATTCTACGCCAATTTTGTACAGTGTCACACAGGAAATTGCCTCTTTATGTTTAGAAAAAGCAAAAATGTATTCAGTGCTTTTGCCAAAACCTATAAAATGACTGTATTAATGAAGCTCGAGGCCTTGGGTCCAACTTT
>PVHY01024014.1:0-20187 GCA_004024945.1 Uropsilus gracilis
ACACACACACACACACACACACACACACACACACACACACACACACACTGAATCCTGGCTCCTTCATTTATTAGTCCTGGGATGATAGGTAAGACACTCTACAGCTAAGCTATAAAAACGGGGACATGATAGCACACACCTCATAAGAGGTGTTGTGAGGTTTCAGGGAGTTAATCAACTTTAAAGCACCTTCAACTGGAGTGTTGTTATCACCTACTCAACACTTCCCTGAAGTAACACCAACATTAACAAAAACATAAAGTGAAAGTTCATGGACAACTTAATGATAACCATCAATAAATGGGTGTGTGGAAGGAGAATCTCTGTCTAAATTAGTTTGCTGAATTGATGACTGACATTACTGAAGACAGGACGCAGACAGAAGATTAAAAGTCACATTATAAAACTTTGAAAACAAAGAAGTCTCATACCTTGTTGAGTTCAGTCACCATCATTCATTAAATGATTAAAACCCATGGATTTGAAAGGTCTCCACCAATTACACAAACAAGCCATTCAATCACAAAGGTAAACCAAAGTGTTGACAGAGGCACATTTTCTTAATTTACAGATGATTAGATGGTGCAATAAACATAATTTCCATTCCTTTATATTTCTCTAGGACTTAATTCATTGCATTTTAATCTTGTAAGACTCATCCTTTTGAGGGGGAGGAGGATGACAATGGACTCAATCCTTCTGAAACCATAATTCTTCTATTTACTTAACCATAAATTTCTTTTTACTTGAGACATCACTTTCCTCCCATTCTTTCCTATGCCCTGTTCATTCATGTCCAAGACCAAGATGCTGATGGATTTTCATTCTAGGCCTTCTAGCCCTGGATTCCACTGACATAGCTTCAGGGCAACCCTTGCCAGACAGGAAGACCAAGGCAGAGAGGAAATATGATTTGGCCAGAAGACAGTCAACAAAGATACCCAAGAACTAGAAATGAAAAGTAGGATGTGGCCCTGTTTGGGGCAATGGGAAGGGGTGTTGCAAGGGATGTTGCTTTGACCTCAAGAAAAGAGACTTACTCATAGCAGGGATTCTTGAGGGCCTCTGGTGGGGAGATGTACATGTACGGTGAGACCGGCTTGTCCACAAAAGCCCCAAAGCCAATTCGCAGGTTACTGGTGAGCCTGCGCATCTGAGAGGCCAGCTTAGTGCCCAGGTTCTGTATGCTTGACAGATCATCCTTCATGGAGTAAGACAGGTCCATCAAGTAGTAGATGTCCACAGGGTAGTCCTCCACCTGCCGGACTCGGACGGAGAAACTCTTCGAATCATCTAGAAGGCAGACGTATGTTAGTTTTTTCCACTTTCTCCCTCTGAGTGGATTTGCACATCATGGGGATTAAGTAACTTCTTGATTAAATAAAAAATAAAAGTCTTGGTCTCTTCTCTCTCCTTGTTGTTTTATTTCTCTTCCAATCTCTTGGTCTCCCCTGTAACCCCTGCCTCCATTTTTTTTTGAGACTAGGTCTTGTTTTGTTGCCCAGGGTAACAAAACTAAAGCAATCCCCAGCCTCAGCCTCCCAGGTAGCTGGGTTTACAGGAACCCGCCACCACACCCACTTGTTTTTTCGAGAACCAAGTCTCACTATGTTGCCTGGGGTAGTCTTGAACCTGCAAACTCAGGCAATCCCTCTCCTCTTTCCTCCAGCACTTGGATTATAGGTGTGTGCCACCACATCCAGCTTGCCTCCATTTTTAACCTCTTCTTTTCCATTCTAAAATTCTCTACCCTCTCTAAACACCCATCTATCTAAATCTCTAAGTCCCAAGGATCTACCACCCTCAGTCACAAAGATTTGGCAGTTTCTACACTTCAGACCCCATAGAAGGTAGATCTTGTCCCCCTTATCAGTGCTATTGCTTCTCAAGGTTTTATTGGCCCACCATACCATGTTGTGCAATGAGAACACACTCACACAGCTGTCACCACTTTTATATTGTTATGAGCACTCTCTCTTACTACTGCCTATTATTGTGATATCTTATTATGCCTAATTTCTAAATTAAACTTTATCAGAGGCATGGACACAGCAGGTTTTCAGATAATGTCATTTTTTTAAACCTCTTGAGAAAAATAAGATTTAGGGCCACTGTCTGGAGTTCTTAAGTTCCCTCCATGTCTGAGTGGGTTTTTTCTGGTGTTCTGGTTTCCTCCCACATCCCAGAGATGTCACTGTTAGGTTCATTGCTGTATCTCAATTATCCATGTCTCAGTTGTCTCAGTTGGAGTGAATGTGGGGGTGTGGGGACGAGTGCACCTTGAGGTAGGAAGGCGTCCTGTCCTGCCTTATGCCCTCAGCTGCCACCAGAATAGGCTCCAGCCACCTGTAGTGCTGAGCTAAAGTAAGTGGGTTGGAAATGAATGAATGCAAATTATTGCTTAATATTAGAAGTATTAGGGGTAGTCTGGTAACAGCTTCATGACCAGAAATACGTCTTAGGAACTTAACTCTTATTTAGATCAACTAGCTAATGATAAAATTTGGTTTCATTATATGCTCTTTCACTTACCATCTCAGTTTCCAATAACTAATCAACCACATTAAGAGAGGACTTAGTGTAGGAAAAAATATTGTGTGAGTGTATATACACACACACGTGTGCACATACATATACACACAGATATATAAAGTTCAGTACTATTCTCAGTTTCAGGCATCCACTGTGGATAAGGAGGGACTACCATATGCTCTACTCTTTGAATCCCATACACTTAACACATTACTTGCACATAGGAGGTACTTTCTTAAATTCTTCTTGATCTAATTGGAAAGTTAAAAATCATACTTCAAAAAGCCTGTCTCTGACCCTAATCCTTCTTCCTTCTAACATTCTTCCATTCCTATCTTCTCTGCCCCCTGCCTCTGTGCCAATCTCACACGAAAGGGAACTTACAAATTGCTTTCTCATCTTGTATCTCCTTTGAGCCTCAATACAAATCTATAAGCGTTGTATAAACCAGCCTTTGGAGGGAAGAAGAAACAGACATTTTTTGAAGACCTACTATGTGAAGAGGGTTAAGGAACTTATTCAAGGTCAAATAGCTAATACGTGGGCAAGTCAAGATTCAAACTCAGATCTTCTGACTTCAAGGCCCAACACCTTCTATTTTCCTGCATTCTGCATATAACGCCCCTGCATCTTTCTTTTTCACCCCATTTCTGTTCGGAACTGCTTCCTGCTCAGGTTTCCTGCTCAAACCTCCACTGTGCTCTGTGCCCATCTGCCCAGGGCTTCTGCCCACATGAGCCCCTACCTGGCCGCAGGCGGAGCGCAATCCTCTGCGGACTGACTTGAACAACCTGGGAGATGTCTCCAGAGCCTTTGTCGCTCAGGGGCCTGGCCTCCAGGATCGTGGCCTCGCTGACAGGAAACTCGATGGACTCTGGAGAACATTTATCCTTGAGCAGATTTTCCCTCAGGTCACAGCGGGGCGAGCCGGGAGGCAAGGCCTGCATGACAGGAGGTCAAGGGCAAGTTCATGATCAGAGCTGTGGTGTCTCTCCACACCTGTAGGCCCTACCACCTCCCAGAGGCCTAGAGCCCACCCAGTATTTCAGAGCTGAGCCAGCATAAATGAGCTGGCATGGTCCCTCTCAAGAAGGCTCCTTGCAAGGCCCGTTGGGAGCTGAGGCCTCAGAAAGGTTGGGTGGGCACCTGCTCATCAATAGAAAGCTAAGAAGTATAATAATAATACTTCTTATAACATATTGTATACATGATATATTATATTAGTATATAATATAGTTATATAATGTGTTATATATTGTATACTAATATGCTATATTAACTGATAAAAATTATATAATTACTATTAGTTAATGTGGTATATTAATTGATGTTGATGTGATTATAATTAATTGATATTAATATATTCATTATAATGTTATAATATTATATTATAATAATAGGTCTTTTTTTTAAGCTGTGAAATTGAACCCACTCGTGGGTCGCAAAAATCAGTTCAAGGGATCTCAGTTATCATGCTATTAAATAAAACGCAATTGAATAGAAAATATCACCATGCATAAATAGAAAAATGTGGTGGTGGGAGAACCTCAAGTTATACAATGATGTAAATATATATATATGTGTGTATATACACACATATATGGGATCAGTTGAAAAAAAATAAAGTGAAAAAGGCAAAAAATTTTTTGAGAAATATTTGTATATATTGGGGAGTATAATACATATAAGGAGTATAATACATGTAATAGATATTGATAGACACTGTATTTCTTGTTTTTTCATTTTTTTACATTGTTGTCAGTCCAAGGGTTCTCCCACCACCCTGTCACCTGTGAACATTCATCTTAAATTTTTGTGCCCATCCCACCCCTAATTTCCCTCTCCCCCGCTCTTGCTCTATATTTCAGTTCTGTTGACAGATTTAAATTTTTCTTGTCCATTTCTTTGCTTGTTTTCCCCATTTCCCTTCTCTAAGTGAGATCATCCAGTATTTCTCTTTTTCTTTCTGGCTTATTTCTGCTGGCATGATTCCTTCTAGACACTGTATTTCTTTTTGCAGGTCAGCTGGGGTGCGAGTGTCTTGCTCCCTCCCTACTCCTAGCATTCAACTCAGAACTACCACAAAGGTGACATGGGGAGGGGCAAAGAAAGGGGCTAAGAGCACAGGAGTAGGTTGGCTGAGACCAGATTTCACCTTTACCACTTGTTAGCATTTTTTACTCCTAAGGTGAATAGTAAATATTAGCATATATTAGCATATTTATTACTCCTATGGTGAGTCACTTAAACTCTCCAAGCCCTGTCTCCTCAGCTGTAACTTGAAGACAGGTAGAGCCCCATCCAGGCAGAGATGTTACATAGGACTAGATAGGCCAGAGCACACAGAACACCTAGTGTGGTGCCTGCTGTGAGTTCTTGGGATGAAGGGTCCATAGACAATTCCTGGGTAAGGCACTCATGCATGATCTACACTAGTCTGGGAAGCCTCACGATGCCAACCTACCAAACAGCACCTGCCCTATCACCTTGGCATTCTCTCTTGCCCCGAACAAAAAACAAATAGAGCACCCTTCTGGGACTATGTCAAGCACCCCACAGCTCCCTGGGTGATCCGAGTGCCTATACACTTCAGTGTTGAATGGGGGTCCGCCATACAGAAGCACACTGGCCTCAGGAGACAGGTCTGCCTGTCAGTCCTAGATCTGCCACTAGTTAGCCACGTGACCTCTAATAAACCCTTTCTTCCTTGTGTGCCTCAGTTCCTTCATCTGTTCAAGAAGGAATGGAGGGTAGGGGTTGGGTGACATGGTATTTTCAGCCCCTTCCTGCTCTTACATGCAGCAAAGTCAGCCACACTATGTGGACACAAATCCACAAGGAGGCTCCTTGCCAAGTTGAGGGGACAGGCCATGAAACCTGGAAAACCTTCTCCTGGACCTATTTCACAATATCTGGACCTCAGGCCCTCAGGTCCTCAACTTCCCCCTCCCCCCCACCACCTCTCACAACGACACCCAGACGTCGGCTGAACAACCCACACCAATAATCCAGAACAGCTATGTCAACAGTTATCGAGCATTTAACTGCATGCCCAGCTCTGTGATAAGCATTTGATATGGATTCTTGCAATTCTCCTGATTATAGTTCTGTGATGCTGGATTATTTTATAAGTGAGGAATGCATGGCTTGGAGGTTTCACAAAGATGGAAACCCAAGTTTACATGGGAGAAACGAACGAAGTTAGGTCACCTACCTGAGTTACAGAGGTAGAACGTGACATAAGTGAGATACTGACTAGAATATCTGACTAGTTCTAGCTGGGCACGGTGGCATGTGCCTTTAAGCGCAGCCTTAGAGCACAGCTGAAACTAGGAATCGCTTGAGTACATGGGTTCAAGTCCCACTCGGGGCAACATAACGAGACCTACTTCCAAAAAATAGCTGGGCATGGTGGCGTGCACCTGTAATTCCAGCTACCTGGGAAGCCAAGGCTGGGGATTGCTTGAGTCCATGGTACCCCGGGCAATGGGTTCCTGCGGTTCCCTGGGGCAAAATAGCGAGACCTAGTCTCAGAAATAAAAAGAATATCTGACTAGCTCTCCCCATGAAATGTTGTTATGTTTCATTCTAAAATACAGTGGGACTCCAGGCAGAAAAGCAGAATGTGGCGGTGACGGTCCTGAGAAAAGTCACATCCAGGTAGGGACATGGGAGCTGTGGGGAGGGTGGATAACAGTCTGCCTCATCAACCCCTCAAGTGATGGGAAGAAGCTCTTCCAGAGAAGGAACTGGGCTGCAAAGAGTCATCCGCACTAAAAAATCAGGACTTTGTGTTTGAAGCCTCCCCCTGAATCCCCAAAGTCTCTCTGCCTCTTTGCTCAGCCCTCCTTCATTGGGCCTAAGGGCTTCTCCATGTAGGGGGAAACATGGGAACATATGATGTCACAGATTCAATGTCTGCGTGGCCCCAAAAGTCATATGTTAAATCCTAGCCCCCAAGGTGATGGTATGAAGGTGGGAGGTGTCTTTGGAGATAATTAAGCCATGAGGCGTAAACACCACAAATGAGATCCGTGACCTTATGAAAGAGGCCCAGGTTACCAGGTTACCCAGGTAAACCTTCTGCCAAGGGAGATGCCGGGCAAGAAGACACCATCTATGACACAGACTTTCTGGACCCTGGTCTTGGGATTCCTGGTCTCTAGAAATGTGAGAAACACCTGGGGCTGTTGAGCTGCCTATGCTAAGACATTTTTGTTATAACCGCCTGAACAGAGACAACTGTCATGAGGGCCAGTCTGGCCAGGCAAAAAGTGGAAAGAACTTCCGGAAACCAGCAGCTTCCTTCTTTCTCTCTCAGCTTCCCAGGTTTGAGGGCAGAGAAATGCATGAGCCCTAGGACACAGGCGTCAGGCTTAGCCCTCCTGGCTCAAAGACTCCAAGAGCACCTCCCATGTCCTCCAAGTCTTCCACAGATGAACTCACCGCCCACACCCAGAAAGCAGGGGGTGGGCTCACCAGCCCTTTGGGCTTCTGTACCCAAACTCCTCTCACAGTCCCTGCTCTCCTCTCCCACCCCTTTCCCTCAGGAAGCAGCATCTTTCTACTTAAAAACTCCCGGCCTTATCTCCGATTCCAGCTGCCCACAAAGTCCCAGGAAGAAAACCTTCCAAAAAAGGCAACAACTGGACAGACCAGGATGCACTGCGGAGCTGACCCTTTCCGGAACTAAGACAGATGCTGAAGGACAGAGGAGAGGGGGAGGCCAAGAGACTGAATGAGAACAGCAAGGCCTCTTGGATCCCTGAGGGGACTGCATTTATGAGGGAGAAATGGATGGGAGGGCTCCTCACCCCTGTTGGCAGATGCAGTGCTTTTCAGGCTTGAAATGAGGGGCCTTGCTGACAATTCTATGACCTGTTATGAATTTCCTTAGAAATGTAAATACTGGAAAACAAAAACTGTCTCCCATCCTCCCTTTTGGGGTCACTGACATGAGAGGTCAATTTCCCAGCCAAGCTATCCCTGAGAGCCTCTTGTTCTAGAACGATACCAAGTGAGTGAGCGCAACACACTCGGGCAACATTCTCTTTCTTGACAACCCAGGCTGAGAAGGGAGAAGGAATGTCTCCAGGTTACTGAGAAAATGGGAAGGAAGGGAGAGGAAATTAATGTCCAGCTTCCAGTGAAAACAGATATTACATTAAAAGGGAAAAAATAACCAAGACCCAAGGGAAGGTCACAAGCACCGAGGTGGGAAGTTCCAGCCCACGTGTTGCATGAGCTGAATTCCCTCCCTTTCCTGGGAGAGTGAGACATGCTATTAGTCGGATTTTCCATGAATCCCATTTTGGAAATTGGGCAAGTACAGGCTGATAACTATCATTATCCTTCCTACCTCACAGGATTGAGATAAAACAGGACTATGAGTGAAGTGTTTTTAAAATGTAAAAGTCTCTCTACCTTCTAACTGGAAGGGGGGAGGGAGGGAAAGCAAGAGAAAGAGAAGGGGAGAGGGGGAGAGAGAGAACTGTAAGTATAAATCAACTATACTCAAGTCTTTTCTGATAGGGTTTAAACAAATAAATGTAAATAGGTGACTCTTTTCCACTATTATCATTATAAATACTATTATTATTGCACATTCTTCTAGGAGAACAAAGAACAATGTGCCTTGATCCTTATTCTTTTCCTCAGAGAGTTATCAAATGCTCTAGTCCAAATAAATGAACATTGTTCTCTTGATTGACATCTGATGAGGACAAGAAACCATCTGAATGCTGAGAGAGAAACAGTATGAAGGGGACAGACAGGAGGGGGGAACAGGGAAATGTACTTTTGTTTATAGTTATCAGTATACATATCCAACCATGTACATACTTTTAATAGTGTATGTATATATAACAGGTTGGAGCAAAACTCTCAGGAAGAACCTCCAAATTTAAAAAAAAAAAAAAGGTAGAAAGACCAAGGAACAGTGAAGTAAGGATGAAATTATGTTAGGAAAGGAATTAAATAGTGGCCTGAATTTTCCTCTGCAGATGCAGAGAAGAAAATAGGAAGTCCCACTGGAAGCTTCTGCTTTCCAGGACTCAAGCCTGTTCTTTTACTGGAGAGCAGGCTGAGTCCACCTTCTGGGATGTACTCAGGATGACATAAGATTTCCTAGTATTTCCCTCTACCTCAGGGTTGACAAATTCAGGGGACTTGCTTATACTAAAAACTTAATAGTTATTTAATTCCTATTTAACTCGCTGTCCTATATAGCACACCCAGCAACATCCCTGGCACCTCTACCCACCATAACCCCATCAACCAGCTGCTTCAATTTGACAAATCTGCTATCAAAATCGTTCATCCTGATGCAATAGGTCCAGGGTCCATGCTAAGAGTTTTTTCTATTTAATTAACACCCTAGGTGAGTCTCACCCCTAGGCAAGCTTGGACAGTTCTAGATTCCAATATGGCACCACTGAGATGCAGATCAGAAACTGAATCTCCATGTGGGGTCAGCCTCTGTGCTCATTCACAACCCAGAAACTTCACACCACCCCAACCCATGTCACCATCGGACCCCCCACCCCCCAAAAAAACACACCCTTTGCAGATGAGCCAGCTTTCTAACTGTCCAGCCAAGTGCTCGCGCTCCACACCCAGTGTCCTCTAGGACCAAGGGAAAGCTGAGCCCAACCAGTTGTTTTTCCAGGCACTGCCAACCCAGCCTGCAGCTGGGGGTGCAGGCGGAGAGCAGAGGGCTCTTCAGGGCGGATTAGGCAACAAATCATATACAAAATGGCCCAGATGGTGCAGCTTTGGGTTTTTAAGTCAATGGCCCAGGCACTTTCAGCAACTAAACTCAGCTGTGCAGGGAAAATCTTCAGGAAAAAATAGTAGCCCTGTTCAGATTACAGGGTAGACTTCCCACCTGGCAGTCCTCCTGGAAGGACACCTTTGACCCCTTACTGGGCCACTCCCCTGTGCATCTTCCCCTCCTTCCTCTTGCAGAGAGATAGCTATAGTCATTTACTCAGTCCTGGGCCTCTCCTACTTCTCACGTAAGACATTCGCTAAAGAGTATCTTGGAACCTTGGACTTTTTTTTTTTTTTTTTTTTTTTTTAATTCCAGGTCTCACCATTTTTGCCCGTGGAACCGCAGGCTCTCGTCGGACTTTTTTTTTTTTAAGACTGGGTCTCACTATGTTGCCCAGGGTAATCCTGATCCCGTGAACTCAAACGATCCCCAGCCTCAGCCTCCCAGGTAGCTGGGATTATAGGCGCCTGCCACTGCACCTAGTTGCTTTTTCAAGACCAGGTTTTGTTATGTTACCTGGGGTAATCTTGACCCATGAACTCAAGCAATCCCTGGCCTCTTGCTTCCCAGTACTTGGACTACAGGTACATGCCACCACGCCCTGCTTTTTTTGGACCTTCTAGTGGGCCTTCCCCCATTAGTTTTCTTTAGTGCTAGCTGGACCTATTTCTGCTGTAACTTTAACCTCCAATCCTTGGCTGGTCGCACCCTAGATTCCACCCAGCACCTTCCGCCCCTGCCCTCTGTGGTCTAACCCAGGGGACAGAATTCACCACAGTCATTAATCAATGGTCTATACTTGATATCTCCAAAATGGAGTCCCATGTCAAAGGGCTTTGATGAAGCCTCAGCATTCCGTGACCACATGACTCATCCCTGCGCTGCCCAAGAGGAATGACAGACCCCCAAGAATGTTTCTTTTTACCTCAGACTCTGGGTCATAGTTGCTTTCACCTCCTCTTCTTTGGACTGCCCTTTGGGTAACACTGGGGATTCTCCCTTGGCTCCTGTTCTTCCTAGCTGACTCAAGTCACCAAGCCCAATGAGACACCCTCCCCCCAACCCACCTCCACTCAGTTCTCCCTTCTTCCAGGATTCAGTTATAGATTCCCAACTTCCTTATCAAAGAAGGCTAATATTATCATGATGACAGCCCATGGGAGGCAGGATAAGGCCAATGAGAAGGGAGGAGGCCACCTCACACTTGAGCAGCCCAGAGGGGTGGGGAACCTGTGGGGGCGGAGGGGAAGGGCTCCCCCTTCCACCCCCTCCCAACCCCAGGGAATGTTTCATTGTTAAATGAAGTCAATGTGGCCCAGATGTTGGGCAGCTGCCTCTGGAAGCAGTTCCCGTGCTGAACTGCATAGAGGCCAAGGCAGTGTGTTGTGGCAATCCTCCTCTGGAGGATAAACACAGCCTCCCAGCTCCCACTCTCCATCCCCCAACCAGCCTGCCAGGGAGGTTGCCTTTTTAGGAAACTCAGCAGATTGGGAAGAAAGGCAGACAGAGAGGAAGAGGGACTGGGTTAGAGCAATCTTAAGACCACAGAGGGTAGGGATATCTGGGTGGCAGAAAGCCCCTCAGGGACTGAGAACAGCCAGGCCAGGAGTCCAGGTAACCACCTGTGAGGAGAATGGGGAGGGAATGACACAGCCTCAGAGTCTGAAATCACTGGAATCTCTTCAGCCACATTCACCTCCCCACCCTGTACATACACACCCTGGCCCTTGCCAACCCCAGATTCCCATCCCAGCCACAAACATAGCCATTCCCTCAGACACTCATTCCCCAGGGCCCCAGACACAACAAACGCTCTGCCTAGACTGGCCCTTTCCTGTCACACACCCCCACCCCATGCTGACAAATTGACCCAGCTCCTTCCCTCATTGACACCTAGGAGAAGGAAAGAGGGAGGGAAAGACGAGAAAGAGAGAGGAAATGGTAAATCTTCATCATCAGAGAGGAGATGGGAGGAGAGAAGCGCCTCTATCTAAACACTCCCCCACAGAAATGCAAGATGCCTCTTTTATTTGCCTCTGAAAACTGCTGCATGTTTGCAAGCCAGCAACTTCCCCTCTAAACCTACAGACCTCACCCACCTCTGCTGTGGAGTCTGAGGCCCTGGCTCCCCAGGGAGTTCCATCACAGCCAAAGGCAAAGTATGTCAAGGGCGGTTCACGGGTGACAAGGTGGTGGGAGAACCTCGGAGTATACAATGATGTGAAAAATATATACATGTGCAAGCAATTAAAAAATAAAAATCATACTGGATGATCTCACCTACTTGCAGGATATAGAAAAAACAAACAAAAAGACAAGGAAATTTTAAAACTAACTGTTAGCAGAACTGAAGCATAGAGCAAGAGTGGGATTGGAGGTATTTTGAGGAAGGGATGAGCACAAGAGATTAAGATGGCCGGGTATGGTGGCGCATGCCTGTAAGCGGCAGCCTAGGAAACCGCAGCAGGGAACAGGGATCGCGGTTTGAGTCCCGCTCAGGGCAACGTAGCGAGACCTAGTTCCAAAAAAATAGCTGGGTGTGGTGGTGTGCTCCTGTAACCCCAGCTACCTGGGAAGCTGAGGCTGGGGATTGCTCGAGTCCGTGGTACCCTGGGCAACGTGAGCCTGTGGTTCACAGGCAAAATTAGCGAGACCTAGTCTCAAAAATAAGAGAGAGATTAAGATGATGGTTCACAGGCAATAAGGTGGTGGGAGAACTTCGGGGTAGACAATGATATAAAATGCATGTGTGTGCAATCAATTTTGAAAAATAAAATAATAATAAATAATTTTTTTTAATTCCAAAAAATGTATGTCAAGGGTAGCAGTGACCTTGGTGGGGTCAGGGTGCCCCATCAAATAGGCCAAGGACAAGGCTACATGGTCGACTCTGGAAGGCAATCCCGGCCACACCCCCTGAGATAGCTCACTCTGTCCTCCCAAGGGAAGGCTTCACCTAGTTTTGCTCAGAAGAGACAAGGAGTTCGTGTATCTGGGAAGGAGGATACCTTGTGTCAGGTATAAAGCAGCTAAGTCTGAGGAAGAAGCAGGGTGGGGTGTTTGCTCCTTACCTCATCCGAGCACCAGGCACACATTGGGCTCACAGCCAGACATTGCTGGCAGGAGCTCACGCCTCGTGTGGTACAGATGTTGGGCCCTGCAACAGAGACAACAATATGAGCCCCTGGTTTGGTCCCATTTGGTCCCATTAACTGGCATGTGTCATCCTTCCCAATGTCCCCAAATGCCCAAGTTTACCTCTTGGTAATGCATACAACAAACACATCCTAAGCACACCATAGATGTTTCTCAAATGCCAGCTATTTGCTGAGGAAGAAGAATGAGGGAGGTCTGGAGAAACTCAAAGCAACTCTCAACTGATGAGCCACAGTGATAGGGCAAAGCTGAACTATGCCCAGGAGACATGATCCAGATGGGAACCAACGCTATCATGAGCAATGGTTTGACACCGCAGACACTATGCGAATGAAAGGTTGAGGCCCAGTGCAAAGGTGATGGGCCCTCTGTCCTCTACACGGAGGACCCAAGGCCCAGACACTGGGGTGGGCATGACTCCCCAGCAGTGCCCCACACATCTGCCAGGGTAAGCAACTCCTCTGACATCATCTCAGGCTTCCCAATACATACATCTTGGGACGGAACATAGAATGCTTCAGGGAGAAGGGCGGAAAGTTAGGAAAGGCGGGCTGATGTGAACTGGAAAGACATGGAACTCTAGAGTTGAAAGGCCTATGTTGGGATTCTAAATGCTCTTCTTACTAGGCTTGTCATGACCTTGGACAGCTCAATTCATGTCTGAAATAATTACATGGATCCCAGAGGATCTGTGCAAGAAGTCAGTGAGTTAAAGAAAAGCACTTGGTATTTTACAAAATGCCGTTCAAGCCGGGCATGGTGGCTCGTGCCTGTAAGTTTCAGCCTATGAAGCAGCCAGGGCTAGGGATTGTGGTTTGAGTCCCACCAGGGCTCGTAGCGAGACCAAGTCCCAAAAAAACAGCTGGGCATGGTGGCACGTGCCTGTAATCCCAGCTACCTGGGAAGCAGAGGCTGGGGATTGCTTGAGTCTGTGGTACCCCGGGCAACGAGAGCCTGTGGTTCCTCAGGCAAAAATAGCGAGATCTAGTCTCAAAAAAAAAAAAAAAAAAATGCCATTCAAACAGGAACAGCCTTCACACTGTCGGAGGACAGAGAAAAGGCTGGGGAAGTGGAGAAGCGGGGGAGGAACAGAAGCAACCAGAGGGATCAAAATAGCCCTGAGAATGACAGGCGTCTGCTGGGATAAGGCTACCATCTGCCCTGCCTCCCCAGCTCAGTTCTCTGGCCTGTCAGGCAAAGTCCCCTCCCTGCAGGGCCCCAGGAAGGCCTTTTCCAACAGGAGGAAAAGGACAGGCAGGCCCCTGTTTACTCATGGCAGTCTTACCTTCACAATTTCTTTATCCAGTTTTCTAAAGTCACCCCCTTACCCACAGCTGGTAAGACACAAAATCAATTTTTTAAGAAATCACCCAGAGGCCGGACATGGTGAATCGTGCCTGTAAGCTTCAGCCTATGAAGCAGCCGGGGCTAGGGATCATGGTTCGAGACCTAGTTCCAAAAAAATAGAGCTGGGGGTGGTGGCCCACGCCTGTAATCCCAGCTACCTGGGAAGCTGAGACTGGGGATTGCTTGAGTCTGTGGTACCCCGGGCAATGAGAGCCTGCAGTTCCACAGGCAAAAATAGCGAGACCAAATCTCAAAAAAAAAAAAAAGAAAGAAAGAAATCACCAGGCCACTGGGAGATTCCAAAACTCCTCATGGAGCTGAATGACCTAGTCCATTTTATTGCCATGTGACTGAACTCCCATTCAACATCTGGACAGAAAATGTGCATGTGAATGCCCATGTATGCACTCACACACACAGAGTAATGTTAATATTTATCCAGAATTCAGAAAAACAAAGGGAGTCTGGACTGTCCTTTCAATGCAATACAGGGTGTTAAGCCCCCCATGTTTGGGGACTATCTGATTTTTTTTTTCTAAGGCTACGGACCACCTTTGTTTGACTTCTACCAATGAGGATAGTTTACCAATTTATAAAAGTGAAGGTCACCTTGCAGAAAACCACTAACAATGGAAATGATTCTTGATGACAGTAATGTAGCTGGTTCTTGCCCAACAGCATTCTAACTGTTTTCTGCCTGGCAGAAGAGGGTGACCCCCAGGTGAAGGTTGATCTTCTGGTAGAACATTAACCAATTTTTAGTCGGTTAGATAACTGGTCTCAGCATTCCTATAAATCTCCTTCCTCGAATTCTCCCTTGAACTGGTCTCAACATCAGTTCTCTCATCAGTTAAGTTGAATAAAATCTCTGGCACATGTTGATTTTATGTTTGTATGGGAGTCATACTTATAATTCTTTGAAAATTACAGTTTAACAGAATCCAGCTCAAGGCCTCACCAGGTGGGCAGAGGACACACACACAATCAGTAGCTTGTGGGGTTCACTGAGTCACCCACCGAGAATGTGACCTCGGGGGAGTCATTTAATTCTTCTCAGCCTCAACTTCAACTCTAATAATCCTAACATGTTATAATTATTTTTGCTTCTGTCTTAACACTGGCACCCAGCAGATCTGAAAACCCTGGAGACCTGCACTACCTCGTACAGTCCAACCCAGCTCCCAGCCCAGTCCTGGCTCAAAGGAGAAACAAAAAAATCCATACCAGAGCAAATCAAAATGTTTGGATTATGTCAGTTTGGTTTCATTGTTTTAAGCAACTGAGCTCGTTTCTCCAAGTTATGGAAAGAAGACCAATGTAAGTAGGAAAATGGGTTGAAATAGTTCCTCAGACAACTTAAGCTTCATTGTTCAGTAACAGGGGGCTGAAAGGAAAAGACTGAAGCCCAAGTCTGTTATAGGTGGTGTCCCCTTGAGAGGGACACCAATCACCAATAAGGAGAAATAGGACCAGAAGAGATATGCCTTGAGTGCAAGAAAGAAGCAGTGGGGTGGAGATTCTGAGGAGAGTCTAAGAAGCCAGAAAAGCATCAAATAAGAAAGCACCATTTTTCAAGCACTGACCCCAAAGGGCAGTCATTCAGAAGTCAGTCACCCTGGATTTGGTCACCCCAGGAAAGAGGGAAAAGTTATAAGAAACTCAAGTACAGTGGGTGTGGTGGCATGCGTCTGTAGTCCAAGCGCTGGGAGGCAAGAGGCCTGGGATTGCTTGAGTTCGCATTTTCGAGACTACCCTGGGCAACATAGTGAGACCTGGTCTCAAAAAAGTAGACAGGCGCAGTGGTGGGCACCTGTAGTCCCAGCTATCTAAGAGGCTGAGGCTGGGGATCATTTGAGTCCACAGGATTGGGACTACCCCAGGCAACATAGCAAGACCTAGTCTCAAAAAAAAAAAAAAAAGAAATAAAGAAAAGAAAAGAAACTCAAGTACAGGCCTTATGTTTGGAAACTAGAATTTGGACTTCCTGGAAACCAAGATAGATGCACACTTGTTGGAAAAGGAATCTGTGGGCCTCCCAGAGAAGGGGGAGGTGAACCTGCTAGAAACTGGAATTTGTGCCTCCCAGAGACAGGGAGAAGTGAGACACCATCTTGGAAACATGGTCTTCTGTGTGAAACATTTGTTTCAGGTCTGGAGTAGCTAGCAGACACCATCTTGGAAGCATGACCTTTGTTTAGGAATTTCAGACTGGGCAGTAACTGGGATGAGGTAACTGGCCATTTGTGGCCATAATGCCTCTCTGTTCCTTCTTGTTTGTTAAATAAATCTTACTGTTGTTGTTCCCTAAACTTGAGTTGTCTTGCAATTGTGTGCGCAGATGGAAGAACTCAGATAGTGACCAGTTTAAGTATCAGCCTCTCTCCTTGCTTTGTTTCAGTGCACACTTCCACATAGTTTCAGTTCTTCTAAACGCATTGGAGTAAATGTGGAATTGATAGGGATGATGTGGTGAAATTGGGGGGGGGGGGTAATAGGCCCAGTTTGGTAATGCCACATTAGGATGGTAGCCATTTTGCCCTGGTGGGTGGAAACTCAAAGAAGGGAAGCCAAGGTTTTCTTGCGAGAAGGGCAGATAGAGGGGATTTAGGAAAGAGCACAGCTGGAGAGCAAGACAGAAAGCTGGAGAAGGGAGAGAGTGGTGGAGCAGCAGAGAGGCTGGAGGCCTTGGAGCTGCCGTTGCCATTTGCAGCAGCAGAACAGGGAAGGAAGCCATTCTGTGGGTTTCCACCCCTGCCTGGGCCAGTGAGGAGCCTGGGAATGCATGTTAGAGAAACTTGTGACCTGTGTAAGAGAACCTGGAAACTCAGCATTCGGAAACTTGCTTTAACTTAGAAACTGCAAAGCTTGGGAACTGTCTGAAGACCTGAAAAGAACTTGGAGAACTGCTGTTTTCATCGTGAGACGTCTGAAGTGGTTGCTGTTTTTGTTTCGAGTGAGTCTTAGTGCTCTGGGCTGAAAGAATGCTGGAGCTGTGCCTTTGCAGGAGGATCGATGATGCCATCTTGATTTCTTCATTTGACTTGAAGGTGGGACAGCTGCCATTTTGTGGATGCATGCGAGAGACCCACGTGTAGCTTTTTGGACTAGAGACTGAACTATGCGGTAAGATTACCAAAGGGTCCCTTACACCCCCCCATGACTTTTGTCTATTTTGTCCTTTCAATGAATAAATCTATTTTTGCCTCCTTTTAAGGTGGTAATACCTGATGAGTGGCTGGATTTAAAGGGCCAGCTGCTCCTGCTTGCAAGTTTAATTAAGTACCCTGCTTTGCTTGTTTTGTTACCTGATTTCAGAATCTTCAAGTACCTCCTAGATGCCCCATATTGCTCAGTGTCTTACGTTTGTCTAACTCCCAAGGGCTTTCCCAGTTGTGCACATGGGGCCACTGCAAGTCCATGAGACGGGACTCGAGCCTCTAACTCAGCAGCAGCCTCAACATTGTCTGAAGACCTGGGGTTCCAGCACTATGAAGTGGGGAGTGACGACAGAGGTTCAGGCTTGGCCCTAAAGCACCAAGGCCACTGCTGAGCTGGACAGCCCTGAGCCTGCCACCATCTATAAAGAAATCAAGGTCAGTTGCAGACTTCAACTTCCCGAATGTCCAGAACCAACAGTGCCACCAGGAGGCCTCTCCCTGTGGGGCCTGCCAGCTACCTCCCACTACACAGTTGCTCGTTCTTCCCAGTCGTGGACACAGCCCTTTATTGCCTCATTGTAAGAGTTCGGACAGGAGCAGAGCCTGAGCCATTTCAGATGTCAGCTTCCCTCTTTGAAGTTTCCGCGGGAATTGGTGTAAGGGGAGCAGTGGGGGGGGGGACTCTAGTTATAAATGCCATCGATGTATACTAGGGAAAGAAGAATCAAGACTCCTAGAGAAAAGAGGAGACCCTGGGAGGTTGGGCACTGTCACATTATTTTTGAAAGCTTTTCCCAGTCTATCCATTTATCTGTCCATTCATTCACAAATTAGCATTTCCCAAAGAGTTCTTGACTTGCAGCCACAATAGAAGGTCTTGCCAGATGGGAAATAAATAACAGCAGGTCCCAGTAACGGGTGGTCCCTGACCCCAGAGAATGAGACAGCCACTGGGATTTGTTCTTTAGGAAATCAGGCCTGCAGGATCATGGTTACCCAGTTCCCCTTACCTCCTCTTTTTAATGAATTACAGGTTGATTTCGTGAGAACCAATGCCCCCCCCATATCCCCCACCAAGACCTGCCACCAAGGGCAGGATCCCTGGAATGCAGTGGCGGAGAGGGACTGACTCACAGCAGTCTCCTGTGGGACATGCTGATTCAATGAACCACTGCACCCAGGCCACCCGCCCTCCTGACATGCGGAAGGAGCCAAGAGGCCTCTGTCTCCATTCATAAGATCTATGTTCTCACTTAGCCTCAGCCCTGTGGAGCAGCGGGGCTCCTCTTCAGCTCTCTGACTTTGAAAAGAACTCATAACTCCCAGCACCCTTTCTTCTGACCACTTAGCCAGAGCAAGAAAACAAGCTGGACTGGCCCTGGCCCTCACAGGGTTGTTGTAAGGGTTGAATGAACTAAGAATCCTTGTCAAATGTAAGCATGACAGCTGGAGAACAGAAAGTGCGTAATAAACGCTGCTGGGCTGGGCTGGGCTGGACTGAGCTGGAACTGGAGCTGTCCTGAGGCTGAGCTGAGCCGGGGGCTGAACTGGGGGCCGAGCTGGGGCTGGGGCCCACTGTGGTTCCTACTGTTGGTGCAGTTGCTGGTTTTATCCTGAGTTCCAAGCTGTTTAAGGAGTGAACTTTGAACATTTTCCTCCCTGAACAAGTGAATAGGACACTGTACACGTGAGTGGTCAGTTGGGAAGTGGGGACACAGTCAGGAACCATCAGGTTAGGGTAAAATGGTCAATTGTCAGCTTTGGCTTCTCAGTGGCACTAGCATTTCCCAATGAGTGACCAAGAGGGGTGGCCAAGAGAAGGCCTGTTAGAAAAGACAGCCAGGACCAGTCCAGAAGTTTGCCTGGAAAGCAGAAGCAGAAGAGTGGTGGCTTGGCATGTTGGTGGGACTCACAAGACCATAAAAGAAACAAAGAGTGGGGAGCATGGAGGGAATAGTGGGGGTGGGGGGGAGAAGGGAGCTGGAACCAATGGAAGTCATGATGCATCAAAGAGTTATTTTGAGGACATGCTGTCCAATGAAACAGGATGTCAGAATGCAGAAATGGTCCACCCTGCTGAGCCCAGGGACTTGGGGAGAAGGCTCCAGCAGGAGGGGAGGTGTTTAGTCTAGGGAAAAGAAGGCAGTCCACACTGCAAACACCATAGACATCTTTCTAATTATCTGCCAGAGACAATTCTGGCTTGGGTCCCCAGCTGGGCTAACCTTTGACTTCCCGGATGGGTCCATGGGGACATGGATGACTCAAGAGGTGGCTGATCTTCCGCTGCAGTTACCTACTAAGTGAGTCATCCAAGAACAAAACAACCCACACTAGCTACCCCATATACAGGCGAGCAGTTCCTTATGTCCTCACTAAACGTAGCAGCAGCCCAGTGATCCGAGGAAAGAAGGTGAAGTTCAAGATAAGACATACCTATGTGTGCTGAGCAAAAAGTTCCACTAGCACCCAAAAGAGCTGGAAGTCCAATTACAATATAAGAGGTTTCCTAGTTTTGGAGACTTTTAAAAATATCTTTTAAGAGCATCAAGGCCAATTAAATATGGCATTTAACATCAGGCTTTGTGTATCACTTCTCTCTGCCAGTGTTAAAATGTATATGGGTACACAACAATCTAAAAAAGTATATATACAATTTTAAAAGAGAAAAATGTATTATGGGTTGAATTGTGTCCCCTCAAAAGATATATTGAAATCCAGCCCTTTTCACCCTCGGCCATACCTATGGTTGTGACCTTATTTGGAAATAGGATCTTCGTAGATACAACTAAGATGAGGTCATTAGGGTGGGCCCTAATCAACTATGACTGATGTCATAAAAAGAGGAAAACACCACATGGAGATGGACACACAGGGAGACTGTCAGGGGAAGGCAGAGGCAGAGAAGGGGGTGACAAACCGAGAGCCAGGCAGGTCATGGAGCGCAAGCTACCTCCACAAGACAAGAAGCGACAAAGAGATTGTACCCAGGGTTTCAGAGGGAGTGAGGCTCTGCTGACACCTTGATTCTGGACTTCTAGCCTCCAGGGACAGTGAGTTTCTGAAATGCTTTGCACGACAGAGGAAATTCAGCATAGAGTGAAAAAATTGCTCTCAGAAGAGAAAGAGGAAGGGAGGAGAGAGGAAGGAAGAGGAAGGGAAAGGAGGGGAGGAGAGGGGACCAGAGGGGAGGAGCAAGGGGGAGGGGAGGGGAGGGTAGTA
>PVHY01024015.1:0-14109 GCA_004024945.1 Uropsilus gracilis
GGGGGGGGCACACCCTATCAATAAGAGTCTTATCTGGGCTGTCTAGTGAAGGGCTTGAGGATGAATCTTTTCTGGGTTGGCTAATGAGGGCCTTGCCATATAAAGGGATGTTGCTGGCTGGTAGCCAATGATGCCATATATGGTTGACTTCTGGCTGACATTGATAGGGGGGTGCCTACCCCCCTGGGTGCCATTGTCTCTTGCTTTAGAATTGGTAATGTTACTAAGAGCTGGGTAGCATTTGGATTAACATACAAGTCTGATAGGGTTTCCTACCTCAGGAGTTCTCTTGGCAGGAAATAAGGATATATAAAGAGGTTTGAAACAAAGAAAGGGATTCGAATTCTCGTTTGGGATTCAGATCAGCCATTGTGTGGGATGGTCAGGGACTTTGCAGGATAAATATGTGAGCCATGTGAGCTTGGCCTTGTGGTCAAGGCCTGGGGCCTGCAGCCTTTGGCTGGCCCAGGCTAGCTGCATGTGTGTTAAAGGAAGCTGAGGAGTTTGCAGATTTGAACTCCGTGTTGGAGTTTGTTTTGCTGAGTTTAACTTGTGTCTGGGAGAGGCCTTGCGAAAGTCAGGCCTGAAAAGAAAGTAAACTTTGCTGCTTCCGGTACTATGGAGCTTCTACTACCTGGAGGAGGACAAGGAGAAGACGGCATGGAAGAGAAGGAGCAGTCAAAGGAAGATGTCTTTGAGCATCTGGAGATGAACTCTAACTGACTGATGTTGGTGAGATGATCAGGACTGAGAGACTGAGGATTTTTGGACAATCTGGGGAAAGAACTTTGGACAATGTTGAGAAAGGTTTTGGACAATGTTAAAGTAATTTAGAGTTTTACTTACATATTTCCTTTTGTAGTGATTAGGTAATCACTTTGTTTAGTAATAAATTAGTCTGCACTCTGAGAGTCTTGTTTTGGCTTGGGATTTTTGTGAGAAGGCTGGGGATGGTGGAAAGAACCCACAGAAGTTTAGAAGAAGGAAAATTGAGGCAAACTAGTCTAAAGTTTAAACTGTATTTTTAAGTTTTTCTTTTTTTAGGCCTGAGAGAGGGAAGAGAGCTGAAAGAAGCTGGTAGCTGATTTTGCATACCAATAGTAGGTGAACAGTGAAAATGCTACTTAACTGTTTTGAGCCTGCTTCCTAGGGAAAAGCAGTCATAGGTGTTTCAAGTTCAAGTCAAAAAGGCTTTTTTCCACCCTTTTTACCTAATTTCAGCATGGCCCTTATGTCCATATAAGGTTAGCTCACCTGCCCCTTTCCATATAGATGTCTAACATTTTTTTTAAAAAATAGCTGCTTGATATCCACTGACAAAATGGTTATCATTTGATATTTAACAGTCTAAAGCCTCGTAAGGCTACTTCCTCTTTAACCTTGATGTCAAGTACCTAAGCAAACTTGGTGAATATCTAAGCAGCCTTGGTGAATATTCTAATCTAGGGTCCTGGGGTGATGGCTCCAATGCCCAGGTGGGAAAGGGGAGATGGACCACCAGGGGAGAGTGTGATTTTGAATTGGGGCTGCTGGTTTCATGAGGGGAGGCAGACCAAGGAAAAGTATAAAGGAAAAGGAGCAGAGAATGAGGCTTCAACTTTTGGACTTTGGGAAGGAGAGTAGAACAAGAGCAAGAGTAGGATTCTGGAGATTGACATCAGGTGTGGAGGTTTTTGGCCAAAGCAGGAGAAGGACCCAGGAGCCGAGTCCTTTGGGGTTCCCCCAGCGTTCAGGGGAGAGGGTCAAGAACTGTGTGAAGGCAGAGGAGAGGTGACCCTGAGGAAGTGCTGTACCACTGTGCACAGATAGACTTGCCTCAAAGAGACCGGCTTCAGACTGACCTGTGTTGGTTGGATTCATATAATAATAACTGGAGTCACAGAGCACCAGGAGTCAAGGACATAGTCTGTCCTTGTTTTCAACCAGAAGTACACTTAGAGGTTTTCAACCAGAAGTACACTAAGACTGGGGTAAACCCCACGCACCTCCTTGAGGAGCGGAAGTGGGGCTATGCTATGGAACATTTGTGAGGGTGGGACTATTAGACTCTTTTAGTTCATTTTTCCCATATCTATAAATAAACCTCTACGCCCACCCTTGTTACTAAGGTTTGATCTCTGCATAGCTGCTGCACACAGGCAGAAGAACCTTCAGAAAAAGGAACTAAAAGGGGGTAGTCCATTACTCCCAATAACAAAGTGATTCAATGGTTCCCTTGGTGGACCACGGATTCATAAAAGTTATAAGAACTCAGCGGGAGCCCGGCCTCCAGAGTGGATACTTTCTCTGTAAAATATGGCCGCTGGACAATCTTGGCTCTTTGAAGTTCAGCACACAGGGATCAGCACAGTGGGCAGAGAGAATGTGGTGTAATACGTTCCCATGCACTTGTGGACATGAGATCATTCAATGCTGTGTCAGGGGGTCTGGGTACAATAGAGAACTTTCTCTGCCTGCCTTTCTATGGCACAGCTGCTGCGATCACTGTTATTAAGGAAACTTAGCATACATTTATACCTATTACGTTTCTAAAGCATATGAAATTGTTGACCTGTAAAATCTCAACCTCATATGATTTAATCCCATGCATTGTAAACAGGGTGAGCAGAGCAAAGGAAGAACAACTGAAATGCCCAACCTCAAGTCAAAATGATCTGGTAAAATATTCTGACTGAAACAAGTGAGAAGTTCTGGCAACATTTTCATTTTTGCATTATAGGGTGATTCTGCTAGAACAGATGTTTTCTTCAGCATGACAGTTCACATCTTGACAGAGGTCCCCAAAAGAGTTCCTTGTTAGGACAAATAATTAAAACCAGAAAGTATTTCCTCCATTTTGTTTATCAATTCCTTTTGTACTCTATTATCTCAGAGTTCTGGAACATTCTACAGCAACACCAACAGCAAACTTGCCTGTCCCTAGAGCCCCTGTAACAGCACTGCCCTTCTAGGCTGTTCTCCCAGAGAACCACACAAAACCCACCTGAACTCAAGGTCACCCTCCAAAATGAAATCGACTCAGAGAAAATGGAAAGATTGACAGTGAGTTCTCAAGACTTCATCCTCTCACTTCTTATGAGTAAGACACACTTGCTAACTGATACAAAGAGGCAGAATATTCTATAGAGGAACAGAGTCACACCTTACAATATGCTTGTATGTCAACACAAAAGAATAATGAACAGTAGCTGAAGCATGACAACAGATCTTGGCGTAGCATCAGGATTACTAGAAAGATTAAATGACGTGTTATCACTTTAATTCATACTCCTGAGTTTGGCCAGAGAATCAAGTTTCAATCCCATGAACTGGGATGTCAGATCCTAAATGCTGAGACAGGTGAGGAAACTGCTCATGAACCCATCAGCAAGCCCTGAATCGATCCCCAAGCACAGTGTACGTCAGCGGGGGCTCTCCCTCCACAAACTGGGAAAACTCAACTGTGTTCAGATGCTAATGAGGTCGAATCCTCTATCAGTGGTGCTCAGAGCTGAGTTCTCTGCTGCTACTTTGTCCCTTTCTAGAACATCCTTAGCAGGACAGTGACATGACTGGCAGTCTCTGCCCTAGTGCAGTTCCTCCCACTTTAGTCCTGTTCTTTTCGAGCCCAGAAGGTAACAAAGTGAGAGTGACTTTTGTGTGCCAGAAAGAGGGAGCAATATTCACACCCGTGACATCAAATTCTCTTCTTACGAACCATTGATTTGTGTCCATCTGTTCAAAATAGTTGGGACCTTGTCATTTAAACAGACCATGTGACTCAGGACTTACCAGTCTCTTCAAGATGAAACCTGATGTCATCTTTAATATCTGGGGATTCAATTTCATATTCATCTTCATCTGAATGTGTTAAACTGAAGATGCTGAGGTCACTGACTCAGTTTTAAAGAAGTCCTGCCTACAAAAGCCAGGAAAGTTCTGGGCTCAGGCTGAATGTCCGCTGCCCATTTGATGACTTTATCCTTTCCCTTTAGTCACAGAATTTCTTTAAAGGATGCAGGGGCTGCTACTGGGAAAGGTACAATCCCATTCATAGCTCTATTTATGATGCAGCTTTGGAGTAGGGCTCACAGAGGATGAGACCTAGGAGGAAAGAACATTGGTTCATAACAGCACATGATTTTAGGAAAAACAGAAAACCACCTTCCAAGATGCCCTTTGGGGGAGAAAAGAAGTTAAACTACGCATCAGCTTCCTCTGCGCTGTGCTAAATGGGTGACCTGCTGGCAGGAAGGAGGACATGCGTGGCCAAGCAGAGTTTACTCTCCACCAGCAAGCTGGGCCCAGTGGAATCCAAGGAGTGAACTCAGTGATGGAGCACAACCATGTGGGGCCATGGGTGACACTGGAAATAAGGCAACAAACGAGTCAGGCAGCATCAGATGCCCAGGGCATCCAGGCTCTGGGAGGACACAGAGCACCTGGGGGCTCCCCAAGTAGGACAGTAAACCTCTGAAGGATGCAAAGCTGTGGGCTGAGCTCTGGTGGGGGGAGAGGCAGACAGAGGAAGCACTCCCGAGGCAGTGCCCCAATACAGGCTTGTGCTGAAGAAGTAAAAGCAGTTCCACAGGGCAAAGAGAGAGAGTAAGGGGTGGCCAGTGAGGACAGACATGTCTAGGGGTCACCCGTAGCACCTGTGAGTTGTGGGCTTGGAGTTTGTCCTCAGGGCCAGGGGAACCCATAGATGGTGTTCCATTTACAGAGCATGAGCTAATACCTGCAGGCTGACTTTCAAAGTAAGGGCGGCTGAGATGAGCCAGAACAAAGATCAATGCAGGACAAGGAGAGAGGAACAGGTCTGGGCTGGCCAGATGAGGGTGTCCACAGTGGGACAGACTAGTGGACAGACTCGGGACTCCAGAGGATTCAGTGACTGGGAGGGGGTAGACAGGGGGAAGAGTCCATGGTGGCCACTAGGCTTTGTCTTGGTTGACCAGGAGCTGCCACCCAGTGAGACCAGAAATAATGACTGTGAAGCAAGGGGGGAGATTAATAACTCAAGACCAGGGACAGTGGGGTGCTGGACCTGGGACCATCAGTGTGTGTGGGGGGGGTCTGCTAACTTCCTCCCCTCCCTTCAGTGAGGCCTGGCAGCTTGTAATCTACCCACTGGATGAGAAAATTCAGAGCAAACAAAGGTGACTCATACTTGCCTTCAGAGGCAGCTGTCTCCTCCCCACCAACCTCTACCAACAGCCCCAGGTTCCTGACACCCAAAGTGGGTTTAAAGTGTCCGGCTCCAGGTTAACTCTCTTATTGAGTGAAAAGCAGCCATGACAGCAAAGACATTAAAGATAAATCACACAGTGATGGAGTCTTGCCAATGAGCAGCCAGGGTAAGTGAGAGAGGATGGAAGAATCGAGAACAGGAAACAGGCCAGGTGTAGTCGACTGTGTTCAGTAAGTTCAAATGAGAAGCAAATCTCCCCCTTGTGTCTCTTTCCAAGATTTTAAGAACTGATCATCCTCAAAAGTCCACGGTCACTCTCTGCTGCCCATCTGGTCCTGTCACTCTGTCCACATGGAACATGATGAGTAGGGTGGCAGGCGTAGCCCCCTGCTCAGCGCCCCATTCACAGAGGTGGAGGCTCCCCAGGAAAGTAAGATGGTGACTGGGGAGGGGGCAGAGGAAGCAGGGGTGGCACATGCTGCTGCATCAGACCACTATCTTTCCCAGAAGAAAATGTTCTCTGGGCTTATTAGGGGGTGGGCAGTGGGGAATGATGAGGGGTAGCAGGGCTGGAGAGCAGCAGAGAGAGTGGAAAGAAGGGAGCCCAGTTGTGAACAAAATCACAATCATTTGGAGCTGAAAGGAATTGCAAAAGTTGTTAATCAAATTGATGCCAAGACCCCAACATGGGGCATGTTATTTGTTTATAAAATTTAGGCATTGCCATTAACTGTGTCTGAAAAACACAGAGGTTGAGAATGACCTAAACAGGTTAAGGGTACTTCCTTCTTGTACTTTGTTGCAGATCTTGAGCAGCCTTGGTGAATATGTGAAACTAACACCAGAGGCTATTGTTTCAAGGCCTGGGTGAGAAGAGAAAATTGATCACCAGGAGGATGTATGAGGGGAAATTGGAGCCTCTGGTTTTCAGGAGGGGAGAGGGAGCAAGAAAAAGGGGTAAAAAAAAAAAAGGAGCAGAGACTGATGGGCAGAGACTTTTGGGAAGAGAGAGATGAGAATGAGAGCCCAAGTGGTCAGGCTGGGCAGAAGTCCTCTGGAAGAGTGAGCTGGTGGTGTTGAGGAGCATGGTGGGAGAGTTGCAAGCAAAAGAGTAGTTGGAGTTGGATGCCAGAATGGCAGATGAGCATGACCAGGCGTGATGAGGGCAGGCCTAGTAAGGGAAGAAATTTGAATAACCTTAGAGAAGCTGAGCAACTCAGAATGCTGGAGAGAGAGGCAAAGAGAAGACTCTTGAGCAAGACTGGACTTTGCAGAGTGCCTGCTTCAGGTTTGGAGGGACAAAGGGCACCATCATAGACATGTGTATTTGGGGTCTTTGGGAATAAAAATGGTGACTGGGGTAAGATAACTGGCCACTTGTGTCTTTAAGGACTTTTCGTTTCCCTGGTTAACTTTCCTTGTTAATAAAACCCTGTTGTTTGAATTGCATTTGACTGGCAACTACTACACACAGGTGGTAAGGACCTGAAAGAATCTGGGTGAAGGAAGCAGCATTTTAAAAGTGCTCCTTTTGGCTTGTTGGTTGGAGGCTTCTGCCCAATTTGCACCTGATATCAAAATGACTCCCATTTTACAAGTGAAATGAAGGAAAATGGGAAAACAAAGGCACTGAAAACCTGCTCTCTGCCAGTGGAGTACTGACCTACTCTGTTCCTTTGTCACAAGGCATAGTTTCCCTGCCATACCCAGGGAGGGTAGAACTGGGTAGGGAGGAGAAGACTTGAGGTGGGAAGATAGGTAGGCCAGGCTGGCAGCCAGGCAGGCAGGCGGGCAGCAGGCAGGCAGGAATGTGGGCAGATGAATGGGGCAGGCAGGCCTGCAGGCTAAGCAAAGACCTAGAGGAGGCAGGGGGAGCAGAGAGACATGTCAAGAGGTGGAGCTTGCTTCTCAGCCTTGGACTTATACCAGGGACCGGGGGGAGAGGAAAAGAGTCACATGAAAGAGACAGAGATGTGGGGGAGAGGCCTGGGCAAGGCTGACCATGGTGGCCTTTATCTTGGCTTGTATTTTGATTTTGCTGTTTTCCTTCCAGACTTGCCTGGTCCCTTCAGCCCTGTTCCCAGGGTCCCCCAGAAGATACCTCAAACCTGTGGCACCTTGTGCTACTGGGTACCAAAGTTTATGGGCCTCAGAGGCCCTGCTCTGGTTCAACCCTGGCATTTACCATGAGGGGACGGGTGGCTTTGGGTGTCAAGTAGAAACTACTTTAACTATATTTTAAAAGGTTTGAGGTTTGACTGAGTGATTGAAACTCAGAGTCAGTGGGACTTGTGGGAACAAGTTGCATCCAGGGTGGACTTGGGGTAGATTACATACTTCAGCCAGGGGAAAAGGGGGTTTGGTGGTGCAATTTTTTCCAAAATAAGCCTTGAACTAGAGCAGGATGTAAGTAAAATTCCAGCAGTTGTTTTGCAAGTTTGCTCAATGGTAGCCTGTTGTTTTTCAAGGTCGGCTGGCAGCAGCTTATTTGACTGGCAGCAGCTCATTTTGATACACGGTAGTGACACATATTGGGTGCCATACTGCCTTGGTAGGTGGGATTGAAAGACCTGGGAGAAAAATTGGGAAGCATGAAAAGGGGATATAAAAGAGGAGTGAGAGATAAGGAGAGGTTGAAATCAAGTTGAAAAGGAGGCAAAAACCTCCAACTTTTAAGCCACAGGTCCGTATCAACTGCATGTAGCAGTTACCACTCAAAATACAGTCTAACAAGGGATTTTATTAACAAAGGAGTTCAACAGGGTAAACGAAAAGTCCTTAAAGCCACACGTGGCAGTTATCTTACCCCAGTTGCCATTCTCAGTCCCAAAAGTCCAAAGACACAGTCCAAGATGGTGCCCCTTTGCCCAACCTCAGAGGTTGGCACTCTACAAAGTCCAGTCTTTCTATGGAGTCTTTTCTTTCCTCTCTCTCTAGTATCCTGAGCTACTCTGCTTCTTCAAGGTGCTTCAAACTTCTTCCACAATTGTTAATGTACAAATCAGCTTTCCAAATTCCTGGCCATCACCAGGTATCAGCTTTCCAGGCCACCCCGCTGCGGCATCACACTCTCCACACTGGCCACTCTTACCCTGGCCACCATGACTCCTCGCTACCACCAGCTTACTCTTCCAGGGGCCTTCTGCCCAGTCTGGTCACTCAGGCTCCTCTTTACCCACCTGGCATTCTCTTCTCTCCTCTCCAGAAGGCCCCAAGCCTGTGTCCTTCTCCAGGTGCCAAAACCTCTGAGGTATCAGTTTCACGTGGTTCTGCTTCTCATACAAAACCTCTCCCAGCTGCTTCCTCCGGTCATTTAACTGCCACAACCCAAGGGTGGGGGAGGGGCACCCAGTTTCAAGTTGAGAATGGTGGGCCCACAGAGAGAGGAGGCCCTCGTGGCCAGGCCAGGGGAAGCTCCCTGGAAGAGTGACCTGTTGGTGGTGAGGAGCCATGGTGGGAGAGTGGCCGGCAGAGATTAGCTGGTATGGAGTTGGATGCCAGAATAGCAGTCTGTGGGTGATCAGAGACTGCTGAGGGCAGGCCTGGTGAATGTGGCCAGAAATCGCTGAAGGCAGGCCTGGGAAAGGAAATGCATGGAGCCACAGCAAGGCAGCATATTTAGAAAGATGATTTTGTATCAGCGTCTGTTGAAAATATTTGGAGAGCCTTGGGGAAGTGGAGCAGCTCGGACCACTGGAGAGAGAGGAAACAAAGAGGAGATGCTGGAAAGGGACTGGACTTTGGGGTACCTTGGATATGTGTTTGGGACCTTCAGACTAAATGGTCCTTAAGGTAAAATAACTGGTCACTTGTGGCCTTAAGGACTTTTCATTTTCTTGGTTAATTTTCCTTGTAAATAAAACCTTGCTGCTTAAATTGCATTGTGACTTTAACAATTGCTGCTGCATGCTTGAGTGATAGGAATCTGGTAAGAAGCTGGGTGATGGAAGTCACATTTTAAAATGCCACTTTTTTCCTGTGGCTTTTTGGTTGGAGGCTTCTGCCCATTTTGAATGATTTCATCTTTTTTTTGGGGGGACTACATCTTGCTATTTTTGCCTATAGAACCTCAGGCTCATGTTGTCCAGGCTACCACAGAATCAAGCAATCCCCAGCCTCCGCTTCCCAGGTAGCTGGGATTACAGGTATGTGCCACCACGCCCAGCTATATTTTTTGGAACTAGGTCTCTCTATGTGCCCCCCGTGGGACTTGAACTGCGATCCCTGGCCCCGGCAGTGGCTCCCTAGGCTGCCGCTTACAGGCATGCCTGGCCAAGACCCGATTTCATCTTGAACCCTTTTACAATCCAGGCCACAATGTTGCCGTCAGGGTTGGCGGGAGCAGCTGGCCATGCAAGGACAGAACAGCTGACTTCCTGCTGAGCTCCACTCACCCCGACAACGAGGCCAGACTCATGTACTCCTGAGAAATGTCCACGGCATCCACACTGCGAAGTACCCTCAAGAAGAGGCCAGAGCACCGCCCCCCTGGAGCTTCTCTTATACAAATAAAGACAAACGGCAGGTGCACCCAGGAGAAGCATGAGGTGTCACAATGAGCACCCACAGGCATGGGGCGGGGGAAGAATCTCCCCGAATTCTGAGCAGGCAGCAGGGGATTCCACAAAGGAAGTGGAGGCTGAGAGAACAAGATGAACAAGATGATGAGCGGGAGACAATCGTGGGAACTAGACCAGACATACAGGGGACAGAGTGGAGAGAGAAGGGCACCAGAGTTCTAGATCGAAGTATGACAAAATCTAACTTTTTATTTTGAACATGTATTTTAGAACATAAAGGACACAAAGAGACATCCAGCTTCACACACAGGCAGAAGGACCCTATAGGTATCCCACAAACCTCTGGTTTTCTTCTTTGGCTCAGATGCCTTAACCTCGCTTCCAATCCCCAGAAGCACCATGCTCCATAATCAACATTGCAATCAGAATAGCACTCTCAGGATCCTTTTTTCCTGTTCACAAGTCAAACCAAACAAAGGTGTATCACATGGCAGCAGCTAGGTCAGGAGCTGCCAATTTATTTTTAAAAATGAGCCCATCACATGCCCTAGCACCTTGCTTCTCTCTTCAATTATTTCCTCATAAAGTTTCACTGCAGCAGCTGCGAAGGCGAGGCTTTCACTCTTCTTCATGGTGACATGTTATTCCAGGGTGTGCAGACCCGGCATCAGTCAGCATTGCTGCAGGACACAGCTTCACCAGCTGGATTCTACCGCAGTGACTGCCTTGCCTCGATCCTGGGTATTTATGTCCTGGGTATTTATGGCATCTCACCTAAGGGAGTCTGTCCCCAGGATGGGGTCGGTGGCTATGGAATCAATGGGTAAATCAATTCTTTAAGTTTTAACAGATGCTGCCACAGGAGAGGTCTCTGCAATCTGCATCCCATCAGTAACACACTGGCTCCTTCCCTGCGCAGTTAGCGATCTCCAGCGCACGTGTGGACAGCAAAGGGCCTCCACTGTTATATCAATGTGCCTTTTCCTGAGCTCTTGAAATGTAAGTATCCATTGTTTACAGATGCTGAACTGCAGTGACAAAGGAAGCAGCAGCAACAGAGAAGAGGCAGCCTAGTAGGACCACTTGGATTTTCCTGAGAACTGTCTTTCCATAGCCTTGGCCATTTATCCTATAAAATTTTTTTTTTGGGGGGGGGACTTAGGCTTAAGGTTCCTGCATGCTATCAATTCTTTGTTGACCGTGTTAAAGTGTCCCCTAAGGTGGGTGATGTTGTCACTCCCTAAGATGGGCAACGGGAGGAAGGCCAGCATAAGCTGAAGGGGGAGTTAGGTAGGAACAGCTCTCAGACACCCCAGTGAGGCGGTTGTGTGCCCAGGCTCATGTGTGGGGCTCCTGGGATGGGATTCTGATACAGAAATCAGGTTTGTTGTCATGTCTGTCATTCCAGAGTAAAGCCTTTCCTATTGGCTTTTATGAAGAAGCCTGAAGTCAGCTACTGATTTAACTTCCAATGAAAATAAATGAATGTAAAGTCAGGCACAGTGGTGTGTGCCTTTAATGGCAGCCTATGAAGCAAAGCTGAGACCGAGAATCGCTTGAGTCCACAGGTTTGAGACCCGCCCAGGACAACATAGCGAGACCTAGTCTTCAAAAACAGCTGAAAGTGGTGGCGTGTGCCTGTAATCCCAGCTACCTGGGAAACTGAGGTTGAGGATTGCTTGAGTCCATGGTACCCCAGGCAATGTGAGACGGTGGTTTCCTGGGCAAAATAGCAAGACATAGTCTCAAAAAAAAAAAAAAAAAGGAGAGAGAATAAATGAATGATAGCAGCAAAGGAAGTAGCAATGGAAGAAAGGAGTCAGAGCAGCAGCGAGCTGTGCTCTTAGCTGGTGACAGTGAGTGGGTTTGAAGGAAGCACAGGTACTCAAACTTCCATGCCAGGGACCATGGACAGCGTGGACTCATTCCAGACCTGGGTAGATGATCAAAAGTCCCTCAGGCATCCTCAGAATGGGAGATTTCGTGTCTTCTCAAAATGGCAGCTGTGAAACTGGCTCTGGACAGAGCTTTCTCTCTTGTCCTTTCAGTGTGCCAGGTCTCCACAGAGATCCCTCCTGCAGGTGGCCTGCCATGGCCACTGGACAGGGAGGGAATTTTCACTCCATAAAAGCAGAAAGAGATGGAGGGAGGGGGACCATGCCTGTGACAGCTGGAAGAGCTAGTCTGCACCGGGAAAAACTATTTTGTTTTCAAGAAAAGAGAATGATATTTTTTATTGAAAGTAATGAGGGTGTCTAATCCCTCAGAGTGACCGCAGGTCTGAAAGAAACTCCCATTTCAGATCTTCTGTGCAGTGTGCTTACAAAACATCATTATCTTGGCCCCAACTTTGATAGTTCTTCTCTAGCTTGATGTCAGATGTAGAAGCTAAAAATTTTGAGACTCTCTTCTGATGTTTCATTTTGAAAATATGGTGATGACTCCTATCTGGTTAATACAGAAAGGACCCCAGTCCCAGTCACAAATTCCTCTGCACAATGTTTTTCTTTTAAGTCCTGGAATATGCAGTGACTGCTGTTTTCCGTTACTCAGCCACTTACACAGCACCAACTATCTACCGGGTAGAGAAGACTTCAGGAAATACATACTCAGTGAGTACTCTTCAAAGCCATTAAACATCGTGATTTTTAACCCTAATTTATAGAGGGAGAAACTGAGGCACCCAGTCTGACTCCAGAAGGTCCCTGACCATTGCTTCTCATGTGGCTTGTTACACAGCCCAGGGACATTAAGGCAGGGACGTGACACAGGTTTCTCAGGAGGCAGTTTCTAGAATGTACTAGGAGTTGGGGATGTAAGTCAAAGCCCCAAACTGTTGTCCAAACTGATTGAGGAACCAGACTCAGCAAGGACAGGTGGTGACCCATAACTGCAGCTGAAGAGTACAAAGGCCCGAACCCCTCACAGGCAGTCAAAACAGACCTCTCCCCTCCCCCCATGCTGCTTCCTGCCCCCAGCAGGGTCTGCTGGCCGCACCCCCCACCTAGAGCCCTTTGCCATAGTCCCTGTGCCCTTGCGGTGGCCTATGTTCCACCTAGAAGCTGCTCCAGGCTGCAGGGCACCACTCAGGGGAGGCTTGTGCTGACCCATATGCCTGCCCCCCCCACCCCAGGAGCAGCCTGTCTGCAGAGGGGGTGAGAGGCTTGTTCACACAGGCCTCATTTAAGGGTGCTGACAAGCCCCCTTTGGGGCCTGGAGGAAAAGCCTCCTTTTGTCTGTTTCTTAGAGATGAACCATGTGACTTAATGTTATTCAGCAACCCAAAGAGACACACTCATGTCATTTGTGGTAACATGGACGGAGGAGCGTGCGAGTGGAAACAAGCCAGAAAGAAAGAGAGAAACAACTGAGGGTCTCACTTAGAGGCGGGAGAGAAGGAAAACAAGCAAAAGGACAAGAAAATGCTAAAACAAACAAACTGACAGTAGAACTAAAGCATCCAGCAAGGGAGGGGGAGGTTGGGGGAAATGGGGGAGGGATGAGCACAAGAGATTGAGATGATGACTCACAGGTGACATGGTAGAGAGAGAACCTCTAGGTAGACAACAGTGTAGGAAATATATGTGTGCAATCAGTAAGAATAAATAATTAAGAATAAAAATACTTCTCTCTCTGAATATTGTTGAAGTTCCAGTGGCCTGCAGATGTTCGCAGCTGCAGTTATAGCAGTTAAAGTAAAACTTCATGTCATTAGAAGAATGTTCCCTAAAAATTTCAGTACACAAGCCTTGGTACTTCCCCAGTGCAACAGGACATCCTAACGGAGTCAGTTGAAACCTGAGCCAAGCCAGGACACAGCCACGTCTGGTGGCATTTCCACACCTCAAAACACACAAGCAGCCGTGGGCTGGGACCCCAACCTTTGCCTCCTCATGCCCCGCATCACAAAGGGAGAGCCCAGGGTGGCGGCCCCTGGAACCAGAGTCTCCATCTGTGTGTATTTACAGAGGAGTGGGTAGGACTCACTTAAACATTTAGGCCATCCTGACACCCCAAATTCTAGTCTGTCAGGTCCCTAAACTGTCCCATGTCAGTCAGAAGCCTTGGTCCAGGTTGAGGGATGGAAATCTTGTGATGTAGACAGGTAAGGACAAACAGCCTCTCCTTGCAGCATCCAAGCTCATCTCTACAAGCAGCCCTGAGCACGCCCACCCCAACCAGCTTGGGCCAGCTTAGCCTCAATAGTGTTTAACAAGATAGCAGCAGCACTCACTAGGTGGTCAGTACCTACTATGTGCCAGTTACTTGTTACGCAGGTAGATATGCAGGTGGATGAATCAACAGACTGACAGATGAGTAGTGAGACAGGCGCAGCCAGTCCTCAGCTCTGGGGTCAATCTTACTGTGCCCTGACTGCTCGCAGATATCCATGGTGTCTCTCCTGGGACTCAAGCGCTG
>PVHY01024016.1:0-20197 GCA_004024945.1 Uropsilus gracilis
GGGCAATCTGGGAAAGGACTTTGGACAATACTGAGAAAGGTTTTGGGACAATGTTGAAGTATTCTGAGTCTTACATGTTTCTTTTGTAGTTATTAGGATAATTAGAAATCACTTTGTTAGAAATAAATTAGTCTGCACTGCACTGATAGTCTTACATTGGTTTGGTATTTTGGCTGAGAAGGCTGGGGATGGTGGTAAGAACCCACGAGTGAAAAGTTTAAACTGTGTTTTAAAGTTTTTCTTTTCTGCAGTTTCTGGAGCTGAGGGCAGAGAGCAGTTGGCTGGCTTCTGCATATCAATGGTAGGGGTGATCAGTGAAAATGCTAATGAAGAGTGTGTAGCCTGCTTTGGAAAGAGAAGCAGGCAGATAGCTGTATCCAGTTAAGGTTAAAGGTAGATGCAAAGGAACTGCTTCGGAGAGAGAAGCAGGCAGATAGGGGTAAACAGTTAAGTAAAGACAGAAAGTCTCATTTTACCCTGTTTCAAAGGTAATCAGTAAAAATGCTAATAAAAAGTGTGTAGCCTGCTTTGTAAAAAAAAAAAAGCAAGCAGATAGGTGTATCCAGCTAAGTAAAAACAAAAAATCTCTTTTTACCCACTTTCAATGTGAGCTTGGCCATGTGGCCACTGGGGGCAGGCAACCCTTAGCTGGCCCAGACTGGCAGCAAGTGTGCTAAATGCAGTTAAGGAGTTTGCAGATTTGAACTCCGTGTTGGAGTTTGACTTGTGTCTGCGAGAGGCCATAAAAGACAGGCCTGAAAAGAAAGTGAACTTTGCTGGGTCCGGTACCATGAAGTTTCTACCTGAACAACAAGAGGACAGGATGGAGGAGCTGGAGCATGCCAAAGGAGCACGCCTAAAGAAAGATGTTTTTAAACACGTGGAGAGGAACTTTGGCTGATTTTGGTGAGATGATCAGGACTGAGAGACTGAGGATTTCTGGGCAATCTGGGGAAGGGACTTGGACAGTGCTGAGAAAGGTTTTGAACAATGTTAAAGTAATCTGAGTCTTACATGTTTTCTTTTGTGGTAATTAGAAAGTCACTTTGTTAGAAATAAATTAGTCTGCACTGACAGTCTTGCATTGGTTTGGTATTTTGGCTGAGAAGGCTGGGGATGGTGAAAAGAACCCACGAGTGGATAGTTTAAACTGTGTTTTCTAAGTTTTTTTCTTCTGCAGTTTTTGGAGCTGAAAGCAGAGAGCAGCTGGCTGGCTTTTGCATATCAATGGTAAAGGTACAGAGTAAGGCTGGGCACGGTGGCTCCTGCCTGTAAGCTTCAGCCTATGAAGCGGCCAGGGCTAGGGATCGCAGTTCGAGTCCTGCCTGGGGCCCCTAGTGAGACCTAGTTCCAAAAAAATAGCTGGGCATGGTGGCACGTGCCTGTAATCCCAGCTACCTGGAAAGCTGAGGCTGAGGATTGCTTGAGTCTGTGGTACCCAGGGCAACGAGAGCCTGCGGTTCCTCAGGCAAAAATAGCCAGACCTAGTCTCAAAGAAAACAAACAAACAAAGGTACAGTGTAAATGCTAATGGCCTGCTTGTAGCTTGCTTTGTAGGGAGAAGCAGGCTGAGGGGCTCAAGGTGAAGGTAAAGGGTAAAGGTTAAAGGTAAATGAGCTGTTTGTAGCCTGCTTCTGAGAGAGAAGCAGGCCTATAGGTGTTTAAGTCAAGGCAAAAAGTCCCTTCGGTCACCCACTTTCAAAGAGAAGGCAAGAAGAATGGGAGACATTAGCTTGCTTTGAGCAACAATTCATTATTACTCAGCCTCTTTACCTGGATCTTAGTTCTCCAGCTTTCAGTTCCATTCCTAGTGCCATAGATGCAGTGAAGACAGAGGCATTAACAACCACCCAAGTTCTTAAACGTTTAAGACATAAAAACTACTTTATGTCCTGGAAACTATGGGGCTATAAAATCTACGATTGAATGAATTTTAGATTCCCCGAACTAATATAGAAATAAATTTAGTTCTATAGGTTCTGGTCCCCAGTAGTGAGTTAGGAAACTCCTCTCTAGAGCCAGATGTAGTGACACACACCTGTAATCCTAGTTGCCTGGGAGACTGAGGCTGGGGATCACTTGAGTCCGCATGTGCGTGTTCGAGACAACCCTGGGCAACATAGTGAAGAGAAAGAGAGGGGAGGGGGAGAAGAGAATGCCTCTCCACATGTGCAATAAAGCACATCCTTACCCACTAATGGTCACTGGTTCCTCAGTAAATTATTCTCCCTTAGTCCACATGACAGTGAGTCAAAGACCAGAGGCTTATTCTAAATCCTCTGACCTCAGAAGCAGAAGGAGCAGGACAAAGATACTATAAATCAGAGATCATCTGGGAGGTTGGTCTTGTTTGTGGATGGGGGTTGTTTTTCAAAATTAGCCCAAGCTTCCTCAAATCAAGCAACATTCTTCTGGAAAATTAACTTATGGAAATAACCTCACAGCCAACAGAAAGGTTTCTATAAGAAAGTGTTGACATAGTGTTATTCATAGCAAAAAACAGAAAAACAACCTTAATATCCAAAAATAGGGGACCGATTAAGTAAATATTAGTATATTCATTTCAAAGAATAGTAGCAACATGCAAAATGTTTATTATATACTGCTAGATGCACTAGAAATTCATTTTGTAAGCACCACGTTCATCAATGAATGTTAAAGCCTATAAAATAAAAGACAGATAAGGAAAAGAGCATTTCCACAATTTGAATTCATTCCCTACAAATTTCTTATTAATGTTACAGTAAAAAATGGCAACTTCACCCTGGAGAACCTGGTAGAAACCACCTAAATTAAATTATCAGTATAAACATTCCCACTGATGGGACAAACTGATACAATTCTTTATGAGATACCCCAAGGACACATTATTTGCATAGCTAATTCCTGCCAAGAGTGTCTAACCTCAACCAAACCATGAGGAAACACCAGATAAATCCAAACAGGAAAATATAAAACAACTGATCTAAACTATTCAAAACTGGCAATGTTTTGAAAGAAAAAATGCCTAAGGGGTCAAAAGAATGAAGCCTGAAAGTTGGCTTTGTATGGTAGCATATGGCAACTGAATTATGACCATTTCAAAATGCATACAATTATCAAATCATTATGCTGTACGTAAAATCAATGTAATCTGACCCTTACATGTCAATTATTTATCAATTTAAAAAACAGGTACTATTTCAAAATAAAGGAGACTATAAAGACAAGACAACTAAACACAAGTGATGCTGGAATGGATCCTGGTTAGGGGGAAAGAAAAGATCTAAAAAAGATACTACTGGCACAATTGGCAAAATGAAAATACTGACTCTAAATGAGATGAATATTATACTAATGTTCAATTTCTCCATGTTGATAAATGCCCTTACTCCTGGGGATCATACACTACCTAGGGGCAAAAGGGACATTAGGTATGCATCTTACGAACATATAAAAAGAGAGAGGGCGAGTGAGGATAATAAAGCAAATCTGGTAAAATGTCAACCATTAAATGTACAGTGAAAAGAGAGGTAAAAAAAGTTTCCCTTTTTATGTGGGGAAGTATTCCAAGGCCCCCTGTAGATGCGCAAAACCTAAGGTAAGACCATATGCTATATATACCACGTTTTTCCTAGACATCCATATTTATGATAAAAGTAAACTTTTTTATTTTTTGAGACTAGGTCTCACTATGTTGCCTGGAGTAGTCCCAATCCCACAGATTCAAGCGATCCCCAGCGTCAGCCTCCCAGGAAGCTGGGATTACAGGTGCTCGCCACAGCACCTGGCTGCTTTTTTGAGACCAGGTCTTGTTATGTTGCCCGGGGTAGTCTCAAACCCGAGACTTCAAGCGATCCCTGGCCTCTTGCCTCCCAGAGCTTGGATTACAGGTGCATGCTACCACACCCAGCTCTTGATAAAATTAAACTTATAATTAGGCACAGAATGAGATTAATAATAACTATTAACAGAACAATTACAATATTTGGCAATAAAGATATTTCAAAATACCTTATCGTGCATAATATTTTCGCACCATGGTTGACCATGGTAACTGAAATTGTGGAAAGTGAAAAGACAGATTAGGGAGAACCTACTATATACAGGAGTTCTTTGTCCTATTCCTGCAACTTTTTAGAGTGTTAAGTTATTTCCAAAGAAAGTTACAGAAAAGTACATCTGTGCAATGATTACAAAGACAAGAATTTTACATTCTTGCCAAAAGATAAAAAAGCAAGCATGAGAAAATGAAAATAGCCCATTTGAAAGGGTCAAGTGGTAGGTGACATTTTCTTCTCAATGAAAAATGTCCATTTCAATCACATTGCTTGAGACACAACTCAAAAAAAAAAATGCAACAAAAACTAAGTGTAAAAGGGAAAATTATCCAAGGAAAGGGTAGGGGCTTCCAAAGACATAAATTATACATATGGTTAATAGGGGCAAGAAGATGCACATAACAGCTGCTTCGTGGCTCTGGAGGTGTGTTTTGTGGAGGTCCCTAAGTCACATGCCTGCTTCTTGGAGAGGACATACCTTCATCATGGCTTCATTGATCAAGTTCTCACTGATAATGGTAGCAGTTCCCAAGCTGGAGTTAGCAATCTTGGTGGCTGTTGTATTCATTGGCTTCACAGGATGAAGTCTAAAGAAAAGGGGGAGAGACTCCTTAGACCTTCTTGAGATGACAAGACCAAGAAAATACTCCTTTCAAAGATGACAACCAGAAAGATAGACCGGAGGGGGGGGGGGGATGCGGACACATTACACTGTTTACCTCTTGAGCCCAACACGTTCCAGTGTCCCTATAGAAATAAAAGCAGCCAGCACTGGGCAGTCACATACAAGCAGACAAAGCGCACCCTTGGTCAGGTATCTTCACCGTCTTACCAGACCCTTGTTCTTGTGGAAATGTCCAGAGAGCATTGAAGACAGTTTCTTATTTTTATAGGCATCTACAGCCTCTGAGGGAGCCCCTGGGCAAGGCCTTCTGTTCCTCAATGGTAGTGTTCACAGCAAATATACCAGCTTCACTTTGGGCAGAGCTTGAAGGAAGTTTAACACTTCTAGGTTGCACCACTCAATCTCAGTGGGTGCTGGAGACCATGAAGGCACATCTCTGCAGTCTGAGAGCTCCAGAGCCCACTAGGATAATCTGGGAATGATTCCTAAGCTACACTCTAGAGACTGCTACATTCATGCTACCAAGTGCCTTAAGGCTTCCCCACCACAGAAGAGGTTGGCCCTGTAAAATAGCCCCACCAGCAAAACAGGAGGGTTGTATCAGAAGAGCATCTGTGTCATTGTCAACCTCTGCAAGTGAAAAAATTATTGGGGAGGGTGGGACCCCTCACATTTATAGAGACAATCTCACCTGTGCTTGGCTGACCCAATTCCAGCACTTGGCTGAGCTGAAACTGGATGTGACTCTGAGGGTGAGACCCAGGCCTGAAGAAGCAGCTTCCTCTTGCCAGAATTTTCCACTTTACCAGCGGAGCCCTCTGCTGTTGCTTTTTTTTGAGATTCTGCTGTGCTGGTGTGGTGAGTGTCAGAATGTGGAGAGTCAGGGAAAGAGTGTACAGAAGGAAAAGTTTCAGAAAAGGAGGGAGTGGATACAGGATACTCCAGGGCAGTGTCAGGAGGGTGACTGGGCCTCCCACTTCCCAACAGTTTCTCTTCCTCATCATCCCTGGGGCCTGGCAGCTGTTTATCCAGGCTTGAGCTGTTGCCAAGATCTGGTCTATGAGTTCCTGGAGCCGTGGTCTGCTCTGAAGAAGCTGTAACAGATGCTTTGGGTGCTTTCCTCCCAAGGTCATGCAGGCTCTCTGAGGGTACTGCCAGCACACCTGCCTCACCACTTGGCTTCTTGTCCTTCTCAGGGTGGGCAGGGAACCGTAATGCGCTCAAGGAAGAAGCTTCTACTTCTGGAGTGGCCACCTCTGCTGCCTCTCTGTCACCTTCAACCTGATCTAGTCTTTCATCATCTGAATTGACTTCAGGAATGGAAGGGAGTGTTAAATCCAGATCTGCCGTGATTGTAATATCTGAGGCAGACTGAAGATCACTCAGGGGATCAGACAATAAGCCTTCGTGATCACTGGCTTTGCTCTGATTCTGGGCCACCAGGGTGTCATCTCCCTCAGTCCTGACGAGTAGGATGTCTTTCTCTGAGCTTGCTTCACCACTCATGTGGCCTTCTGAGAGACTCTTCTCCTCATGAGGGGGGAGGAAGTGACCTGCCACACGGGCGAGCTCAGTCATAACTCCCTTCCCTGAGCCTTCTGTGTGGAGAGAAACAGTAGGCTCTCCCTCACACACATTTCCAGCATCAGCCCCTTCATGGTTCAGCTCCTGGGGGTTGCTTTCATCTTCTTCAATCAACCCAGGGCACTTCTCCACGTCCTCTTCCAAAAAGAGCAGCTCCGAAAATGATACACGTTTTTTGGTTTTCTTTCGGCCCTCACTGACATTCAGACCTATTTCTTTATGTTTCTGAATCATGGAGTCTTGTGAGAGGACCGATTCTTCCACTGGAAGAGGAGATGGAGCTTCTTTAATTGCAGAAGTCTTTCTGCCATCCCTAACTCTGTTCCCCACAAAAGACCTAGACTGCCTCTCAAAGTCTGTGTTTTCCCCCATCAGAGGTTTCTCAGCCTGGCTTTCACTTCTGCCACTTCTGGAAAGGGCAAATGTTTCTTTTTGTGGCTCTTCAGATGAAGGGATACAGCCTTCTTGTTTTTTGGAGGGGAACTCCAAAAGTTCTTGTTGCTCCATTTCAGGCCACTTCAAGAGAGACTGTTCTAAGTCACTGTTGCTGACATTCTCCTCAGTGGTCTTCGTGACTGAAGTATCCCCTGTTCCTTCACACACTGGAATGGGTGGCTCTTTGGAAAGTGAATCCAAGGCACAAGAAGCAGTGTTTGGAACTTGAGTTAAACTATCCTTTTGCAGTTCTGCCTTAGGAAGCATAGATGCTTCTTCAGACATTCCCTTGTCTGTTGAAGGCCAGTTTTTAATTGGAGTGGATGTAGAAATGGGAGCTGCTGTGGGAGATGAGAAAGAGAAGAAAGGAGGACATTCAGAGGATGGGGTTTCTGAGTCATGCCCCAAGTTAGAAGGGACAGATGCCTGACCAGAACTGGAAGAGAGAGCAGGAGATAAGAGAGAAGCATCAGAGGAAGAAAGAAGCCTGGCTGTGGGTTGAGCCTCTGGAGACACTTCCAGTCTGCAAAAAGGACAAAATAAAATCTGCTGGTCAGTTGCAGACGCATCATGGTGGTAAAGAAAAAAAAATTAAGTTGCTCAAAATGGGAGAAATTCTTTATACTTGGGTCAGTACCGTAAGAACTTAAGGAAGGAACACTAGTGCTTACCATACAAAAGGGACATTTTTATTACCAAGCACATCTGCCAACACAAAAGGCTACTGCAAGACACAGAACAATCCAGGTAAATCAACAGTGGATTTTTTGATAATAAACAAGGAGCATGTAAAAGGTCAAAGTAGTAAGACACACTACTTAGTAGTAAAAGAGGCAGATTTTGAAGAGAAACTCTGTGTGTGTGATGTGTGTATGTGTGTATGTGAGAAACCAAGTATGCAGAATCTCAAAAAAAAGGTCTCTCCCTCCCCAGACAACAGAAATATCATTAATGTGAATGTGAGTCATGCTGAAAAGCAGAAGTCCCCCAAGGCTCACTCAAGTTCTTTCAATTAGGTGCAGAGTAAATACACAGAGAGTTGTCAAAAGCACATTTGAGGGTGTACCCTGGGTCTCTCACGCCAGCAAATCAATGCCAAAGTGTAAGGAGGAAAGAGCAAATCGTCCTGAAAGGGAAATATGTGATTTGAACTTAAAAAACACAGGTTCTACTCCTACCACAGTCAAAATCTAGTGTTCCCAATTGATATAGCCCAGAATGTGCTCAAACCTTGGCATTCCATTGGGGTCTGATTAACTTATCGATAAGGACAACCAGGCTGTCAGTGGCTTTGGGTTGGGAGACATCACCGCAATCTATGCAAGCTGGCCCAGGTGGGTAGCAGGGACTGGTTAAAAATAACAACTTAGACTATTAAACCTTTGACACACACAGGTGCCACCAACTAACCAACAAGTCAAATTCACTCCATAGCAGGGCTTGCTAATAACCAAAAGGGCCCAGACTCACCGAGGTTTGACAGCTTTGGTCTGCGGAGGCCGGGCAGAGGTCATAGGTGGCAAGGGCTCCGACTTGGACTCTAGGTCAGCTTCTCGCTCTGTGATCTGCACGTCTTCAAAAGGTTCCAGGGTTTTACTTCGTCCAGAGACATCAGCCATAGGCTGTTTCTCAGATCTTTTCATAAGGTCTTCCATAGGACTAGACTCATCATCCTTCAGTTTGACTTCCTTCTCCTTCCCCAGGACAGCTGAAGAGTTCTCATCTTCACTGTTCTTAGCCACAACCTTCTTTCCTGTCACCAGAGAAAGCAATGAGGACTTCTTGTTCTCCTGCTTCTTGCTCTCTTTGGTTCCTTTGGCAGCCTCCACGTTTTCCCCCATGTCGTCGCTAACTGGTGACCAGTGGGATGGCAGCGTCATGGACTTCAGAGAGTCCTTTGTGGAAGACGGAGAGGCCCGTTTGTCAGGAGACACTGCCCCTCCTTCCTCAGGTTCCTTCCAAGACTGAGCAGTCAGGTTTTCTGTAGATGCGAACAAATGCTTCTTCCTCAAACCCTGGGGGGATGGGGAGGGAGAAGGGGAGCCATGCCTGGTGTCACTCTTGTCTTCTGGCTGTTCCATGTAAACATGGCTCCCATTGATACAGACATTAGAGCGGGAAAGGTAGTCATTCTTAGACCGCAGGCCACCAAGAAATGAGAGGCCATCCTTCTTGGGAAGGGTGAAACTGATCTGGTTGAGGTGCTTGGGATCTGCACTTGCTGTTCTCTTGTGAGACATGACTGGAGGAAGAGAAACAAAGAACAGAAAGTGAGTAAGAGGTTAAATGAGAGGTTGGAGGCACTACCCAAGCACCCCAATGCAAGGGGCCCTAACACACCCCTGTGTGGCCTACACTGCAGTAGAGGTGGGAGCAGGATGAGTCACACAGGGTATCAGAAATGTAGGTAGGAGCTGGGCATAGTGGCTCATGCCTGTAAGCTTCACCCTAAGAAGCGGCCGGGGCTAGGGATCACGGTTCGAGTCCCGCCTGGGGCCCGTAGCGAGACCTAGTTCCAAAAAAAATAGCTGGGCATGGTGGCGCGCGCCTGTATTCCCAGCTACCTGGGAAGCTGAGGCCAGGGATTGCTTGAGTCTGTGGTACCCAGGCAACGAGAGCCTGCGGTTCCTTGGGCAAAAATAGCAAGACCTAGTCTCAAAAAAAAAAAGAAATGTAGATAGGCAGTCCAGCTGCAGACCTTTAGAAGATGAGCGGGACTAAGGCTGGGCATGGTGGTGCATGCCTGTAAGCGGCAGCCTAGGAAGCCGCAGCCAGGGCCAGAATCGCAGTTCAAGCCCCGCTGGGGGCACGTAACGAAACCTAGTTCCAAAAAAATATAGCTGGACGTGGTGGCATGCACCTGTAATCCCAGCTACCTGGGAAGCTGAGGCTGGGGACTGCTTGAGTCTGTGGTACCCTGGGCAACGTGAGCCTGCAGTTCCACAGGCAAAAACAGCGAGAGGTAGTCTCCAAAAAAAAAAAAAAAGAAGAAGAAGATGATGAAATGGACTAACTAAAGCCCTCCCCCAGTTGGTAAAGGAGGAAGCCAGCATTAGAGCAGTGACTGAGGACCCAAGGCAGGACTGGAAACTGCAAAGGAAACGGGAGGAGCTGGGCCAATCATCTGCGGGTGTTTGCCCCCACCAAGGAACTTCAGGAGGCTGGAAGGGACAATGGCTAGGAGTTGTGTTCCCAAGCCAAAACTATAAGACTCAGAAGCAATACCAGTAATTGGAATGAGTGGGACGAGCGGTATAATGAGGAAACACAGAACCCAGAGCCACACTGATCTACAGAAAATGGGACAGGCTCCTATACCTTTTATACCATAGGAAGCACCAAAATCAAGGAGTCTGGAGAATCACCCCACACACCTGCCCTACAAGAGGTTCCTGAAGGACTCTGCACTGCTACCCGCCTCACAGTTGCTCCTGGGGATCGAAGTAGCCTAGTCTGCTGTGGTCCAGGAGTGCAGGTCCTCACCCAGGAAGAGGACAAGGTTCCAGGAAAAAGATGAGGCCCACGGGCCAACCATCAATCTACAGCTAGCATCGAGGAAAGATGCTAGGAAAGAGTTGGAGTGATTGGAGCCAGGCATGGAAACATGGGGGAGTAGGGCAGTGGCGTATTAGTAGTGGATAACTGGTGGGAGCACATAAGGGGAACAGTATAACTATGCAAAGATGACAGAGATGTAAGAAAATTTTTTTAATTTCTAAAAAGCAGTTAAATGGCATTAAATGAGTAGTTTACAACTAGAGGAGCACATGCAATTATTTGAATACATTTTTGCAATCACAGCTGCACTGGTGAGGGGGTGTATGCTACTGGTATCTAATAGGTAGAGGTCAGGGATGCTACTACTGAAGATCCTACAATGCACAGGATAACTACTCCCTCCCCTGACTTTCCCCAAGAAAATGGCAGTGTTCCTGGCAGAATAGCAGAATCTGGTCAATAGCATGAATTTGGTTTATGAGATTGAAGCTCAGAATTTACAGTCAATTCAGAGTTAAAGTGACTGGGTTCCTTGATTTTTGTGAGGGATGTATCCCACCAGAGCTAAGTGCATTAATAGGAACTCAAATATACCTGACGGGGTAATGAAATAGCAAAATTACTATACGATTCCATTATTTTAGCCTTAAAAAAAAAAAAAAAAAAAAAACTGGATACACACAATTCTGTTAGCTCCCAAAGTCAACCCTAATACATAACAGTTATAGAACCAGACATTTTAGAAAAAGAAATTACACATTCTTGGAAACGAAAGTGCTTAGAAATGGAGACTTCCTAATCATGACCATCCATTATCACTGCCAGCATCACCATTATCCACCCACACCTTCGTCACTGTGTCGTCACTGTGTTACTATACCGCTACCATCACAGATGATTTTAGTAAATGAGGAGCTAATATAAAACCTTTCTTTTAAGATTTGTTTGTGTCTTTTCTCTCAAAGCAAAGTAGGCTAAACTAAGTAAGAGAAGTTCAGTAAGAAGGAGAAGGAAGAGACTCACTGTCAGAGGCAGAGGAAGACTCATCCTCATAGTCATCATCCCCCAAACGGGACTTAAAGTCGCCAGGACGTAGCATGACTTTGTCTGACTTTGAAGTAGGCAGGACAGACATGGACTGGGAAAGTGGTGTTTTCTGTAAATTTGATTTAGAAAACAAGGTCTTGATCTTTGACTTCTTCTTCTTGTCTTTCGAAGACTCATCATCACTGTCAACTGAGGGTGTCGTGCTAGGGACAATGGCTGAAGCTGTATCTGATGCAGTATCCTTATTCTTCCCCTTGATCTTGTCCTTTAGCTTCCCGAATGGATTCCGAGACTTATCTTTCATGGAAAGGTCAAACATGCTAGCAGTCATGTTGTTTCTCATAAATTGGATGTCAACCTCAATTTCTCCTCTTTCTTTATCCTTCTTTCCTGGTTTGGATTTCAAGGTATACCACCTATAGGGAGAAAGTTTAAGAGGTCAGTATCAAAGAGCCTAAAACAATATTCACAATGCCCATGAACTGGCTACTACCAATCTCATATACCAACACAGTCTTTGTTCTCTTCTTTGGGGAGTAAACTGAGGTGGGGGGTGAGAGCAGAATATAATTTTATTTTTGGAAAAACACCCATTGGGCAAAGGTAGGCTCAGAATCTGAGTGCATAACCACCTAACAAGCCTACAAAGAACTATTTCTAAATATTAAAATTAAAATTCCACTAAAAACTTTCTATGATGGGTATTTTCCTTCAATAGAGTAATAAAAAAAAATGCAACGATGTTACCCAAAATGATAGATAGGTAAAGTATAAATTTACAAGTGAATCTCAGAGAAAATGAGAAGTCTATAGAACAATCCATGCCAAAGAGAAATGAAAAAAAATGACAGTAAAGCATTTTTTTTAGCACCAGGCTCTAACCAACTGAGCTAACCTGCCATACTGTAAAGCTGCAGTGTGCCATTTGCATACCAGAAGAGTCATTCCAAACAAGATAAGAAAAACCTCCCTCCCCCTCCCCCTTCTCTCTCCCCTCTCCCCTCCCCCTCTCCCCGGGTTCATTTCTCGTACTTGCGTCTGGCCGTCAACATAAAGCATTTTTTTAAGCATGTTTTTTAAAGAGTAAAAAAAAAGCCAGTCACAAAATGACAACTACTGTATGATTTCATTTATATGAAGTACCTGAACTGTCAGATTCGTAGAGACAGAAAGCAGAATGGTCCTTGCCAGGGACTAGGGGAGTTAGTGGTTAGTGGGTACAGTTTCAGTTGGGGAAAATAAAAAAGTTTTAGGGATAGATGGTGGTTGGTGGTATACATGTACTTAATGTCATAGAACTGCACACTTAAAAATAGTTTCAAAGGTATCCTTTGTTATGTATATTTGCCACGGTTTTTAAAAATGAGAAATTGAAAGGAGCCATTTCTCCCTAGCTGAACGATCAGAGAAATAAACACTTCACACAGTGTTCACGTATTTCACGTGGGCAATTGTAAACTACTACAAGATATGGCAAATGATATTCTTATCAGTCTGACTCCACTGAAAGACAAATTTCAGAGAAAGGAAATCTGCCCTTGACATTTACCATCTGGTGTACAGAAAGAATGTCAGTCTGATTCCGGAGCATGACCAGACCAGGACAAACAACTCCAAACACATGTTCTATTGACAGCCATCCCCAGGGTCACCCTCACCAACTGAAAGTCCACATTCTGATGTTCTTTGTAGTGACCTACTTAAGAGAGGAGGGCGTGGACATTAAGGAAATGATGGTTTTCACCCAAGTAAGCACAATTTCCTCTCTCATCTTCAGCCTATCTTTTTCATAGGACAGATCACTGCTCCCATTATCTTTGCTCATTCTGCACTTCAAGGAGAAGGAGCAGAGGAAAATAAAAACCCAATACTGACACAGCACCGTCAGCACTACTGATTCTATAACTCTTAGAAACATCCTCGTTCAAGTCTCTCAAGAATGACATGAAGTGGATTATACTCATTTTACAGATGAAGAAATTTTGAGGCTCACAAGTTAGGTGTACAGGGCCTTGTCACTGGTAAGAGGCATAACCAGGATTCTCAGCCAACTCTGCATTTCTGCCAAGTTCCAATTCTTTTATACCAAGATTTCTACTTTGCACTCTTTCTCTCCTCACTTACCTTCAATGGGCTATCTTCTGCAGCACACAGAGAGAGGGGCTCAAACTTTATTTCTTTGTGAGGAACTTTTAAGCTTCTCATTTAAATGTCCTAAGGTAAAAGAAGAATGGGAAAAACCCCACCACAGCTTGCAAACCATAAATCATAAGATTACATAAAGTTCAGTATACAAATCATTAAGAAGACCTTAGTCTAGATTAACAAAATACAGCCAAGATCAGAGAAAAATATGTGTGCTACAGTTCTGGACCTTCAGAGAAATATCCTATGGTTTTTAAAGCCACAGCCCACAGCTAGAGGCAGTCTGGGGAAATGGAAGGTCTTCACAGACAACCCCTCCCCAGCCAGACTAGTGTCCTCAATATACTTTCCATGCCTGGATAGTTTGCATATTTGTCACTTAGAAGTTGAGAGAATTATTTGTACTTTCCTCTTCTGACAATCATGTGCTAAATGGTAGCCTTGGTGACAAGGGAGGTTGGTTATTGCAAATACCAACTGTAGCACCTGAAAGGGGGGGAGCAGCTGACTGCAAAATACTCAGATGATCAGGCTGCAGGCAGAGCCTTCACCTCTCCACAAGTGGAGGGGAGTCAAGAACCTTCTTCCCCAGCTCTACATAGCTGTTTTGTTAGCCTTCCCAGGAGATGCAAAGACCTTCAAAGAGGACTTGATAGTTCCTGGGACCAGGCCTGCATTTCCAAGAGCATCCAAAGTCTGTCTATTTTGAGCAAAGCTACAAGCAACTCTAGAGTCCTCCCTGAAGACCTGTTATTACATGATACGCAGGTTCAATCCCTGGACACCAAAGTGGGATTTGTTTTGGAAATTTCCAGTACCACTAGGAGGTGTGGCACGTCACCAACTGCCACTTATTTCCATAAGCAAAGCTAAAGCCAGATACCAGGTAGCCAAGAGGGGAAAGCAGAAGGAATCAGGAGCAGGAAAACTACAAGCAACTCCAGAATCCGCACAGGATGTATTAAAGCTGAAAAGGGATTTATCTTCCACTACTGATATTATCCTTACCACTAAATTCAAAGACAGCTTCAGCAGGAGATATTTGACAAGCAAATTTGATAGTAAGAAAGTCATGAACCACAAATGACTGATACCAAGACATTCCAAAGCTGAATACATTTATGGGGTTTAAAATGTAAGCATCACTTCAATTTTTTAAGTGTGTCTGTTCACTCTGGCATCTCCAGAAGTAGTTCATGAGTAATGAAGTCCAAGTATGACCAGTCAGCACACGATGGCTGCCTGGGTGTGTTCCAGCATTACCAGAAAGTTTGAATTATCTCAGAAGTCAGGGCTGGGTTAATTTTCCTAGTCCAAAGGGCAGAGTACAGAAAGAAAGTCATAATCCCAATACAGTAAGTGGATTTTTAAGCACAAGCACATATCCTGAAAAAATCCTGCAACCTATCCAAAAAAAGGTCAAATAATCAATTTTTATTATGAGTATTTAAGTCTTTGAAAATTAAAATGAAAAATTTATTTCTATCAGAAAATTAATTTATTATTTAATAGTTTGTTATTATTTAATAATTATTAATAAGTTCATTGATGTATTTCCATATGGAAAATTCATTAGATTAATTAAAACTTTACGAGATCTCTGGATCTCGTAAGAATGACTAGAAATATGTAAATAATATTTTAAGATAATAACAGGCACAGATAAGAATTCAATTCACCCTAAAAGGCTTGGAAAAACTTCAGTATTTCTCCATGCCTCTCGGTAAAAGGATGATCTGATATATAAAAACAAAAATGTGCACTGCCTAAAGAGACTACCCTACTGTTTTGGGGGGTTAAAGGGGTCTCTTTTTTCCCCTTTATTAAGGGTTGGTTTTGTTGTTGTGCTGTTTTTGTTTTGTTTTGTTTTTTGTCAAACACAAATAAGGCAATAACTAAAAATAAAGAAAAAGTCACTGAAGTCTTCTACATTTTCAAGAAAGATGTTTCCTTAAGCGCAGTAAGGAAGGTAGAAGAGAATGACCTAAGTATAGGGTGGGCAACAAGAAGGATGCAGGAGGGGGCTCCCAGGCAGCCAGGTTAGGGGTCAAGGGCTAGATCCTTGTTGCCAAATCTCCTGGTCTTTTATACGGTCATTTTGAGAACAGCTAAAACCAGCCAACCATGCCCAATTCTCAAGACCAGTTTGCCTCAGAATGTACTGTTGTTCAAATACAGGGAAAGCTGATCCCTGAGGCCCTTCCATTGGAATGTGGCAGGGTGAGGGCCCTGTGGCTCCTGCTCTTGGGAAATGAGAGTCTCACACAGTGCATCCCTGCAGACATTTGAAATAGTACTTGTAAAGGACTGACTTGTATGGCTCAAAAACAATCCCGCTTCAGTTGAAGCAAACTATGTTTTTCCTCTAAAACATTCCAGAGAACAGACCCATACAGGGAAATGATGGCTCCAAAAGTCAACTTTTTTTGAGAAAAGTTCAAATATTTTTACAGGCCAGGCAATGAAAATGTAGAATGCAAAGGTTAGATCCTGCCCTAAAGTTTACCGGTGGGAAAGAGAGAGTGAACTCAAAATATCACCAAATGTTTGTGACAATTGCTGCCTTTTCTTTAACTTTGAAGCATGAGAATATAGTTCTTTTTTTTTTTTTTTTTTTTTTTGAGACTAGGTCTCATTATTTTTGCCTGTGGAACCACAGGCTCACGTTGCCCAGGGTACCACAGACTCAAGCAATCCCCACCCTCAGTTTCCCAGGTAGCTGGGATTACAGGTACGCGCCACCACGCCCAGCTATTTTTTGGGGACTAGGTCTCAAACTGTGATCCCTGGCCCCCAGCCGTGGCTTCCTAGGCTGCCACCTACAGGCATGCGCCACCATGCCCGGCCTTGCATGAGAATACAATTCAACATGAAAAGAAACTCTTGTAAACGAGGACTCACACACAAATGAGGTTCTCAACTCCAGTTAAACCCCTCAGAGACTATAAAGAACAATCTTTACATGGCCCCCATGTGAATGCTGTCTCATACCAAACACAAAAGGCTTCTAGGAAGGCAAGGCAAATGAAAACCCCAGGGTCTACATGTTGTTTCATTACTTCATTCATTGCTTCATTATTTGTGTATTAATTTCTATGAATTCCTTGTCTGTAGGTCTAGTGAGGGCTGAAGGGTCAGTGGTGCACTGCCTATTTCCCCTGCCATGCAAAATCTCAACCAAGACCTGTAACATGAGTCATCTGCACAGTAACCAAGCATTGTGACACAGGGGGTTATGGCCTCAGGTGAGGAAAGAAGCAGGAAGAAGAGAATGGCACCCGATGTCATATTTGAGGATTTTGATCTTTCTTAGGTGAAGAAGTTTTAAAAAGTATTTCCTTAATTATCATCCCCAGAAAAGGAAAAAAAAATAATGTTGAAAGTTACATGGGGGTAGGCGTTGAGAACATCTAAAAGGGTTCTGAAAAGAAGTGATTCCATGTGAGTAAAATGTCAGCTCTTCTTGGTAGCCTAGAAACCAAGCATAGCAAACAGGGACAAAATGTTTATGACCTATAAAACATTTGTGGGGTGCTAAGTGGCTCAGCGAGTTTTGTTACTGGCCAAGGTAGTTGTTCATCATTACCCAACTCTGAATACAGAGTTACCAATCAGTCGACCTGGCCTACCTAGTGTACCTGCCGTCTGCCTAATGTCAACTACTCGAAAAAACCTCTGGTGATCACAAGAACAGTAAATGGCTCATTTTTAATCCAAATCCCTAAAACAGCCATTCTAGCAGCACTGAAAGGTTACCCACCATCAAGGTCACTCCTAAAAGTAGCATGGTAAAGGAGAACGGAAAAAAGGTGGATGAAATGCTTTTGGTCCTTTTACATAATTCACTCTATAGAAATTAACTTAGGCAGTAATCAAGAAAGATTGTAGAAACTAATTTGCTTTTTTAAAAAATAACTTACTCGTGTGCTAATCTGACCATTACTAGCCTACATCTTTTCTTGAAGTCTTTTTCCTGCATGTTTTAACAATCATTAGCTGAGAAACAAGTTTACATAACTTCTCTGTGGCTCAGCCTCCTACGCTGAAACAGGGTTAAAAGTACTCATCTTATAAGGATGTTTTTGCAATCACAGGGCTTAACAAATGTCAAGTACTAAGAACAGTGCCTAGCACTTAATAGACACTCAGCAAGTGTTAGCTATAGTTATTACCTAGTTGTAACCAGAGAGAGCAGGCAATTTTGTACATTACTGCCTCACAGGACCCATCCTTTTCAAAAGTATAATACTCTGCGAGTGCATGCATATCATAGTCATCCTGATTATTCTCAAAAGATGGCAACTATATTCCTTGGTACCCAAATGTACCCATGAAATACAAATCACAATGATTTACATTTGAAGGAGCAGAAGAGGACTCAATTACAAACTTGATTGGTATCACATAATCTTTAAAAACTAAAAAGTATATTATCTGTAATTTGAGAGTTTTAACAGTCCTTAGAATTCTTTTGGGCTTTTCTGCAGTTAAGGAGAGGGCCTCCCAGCTGTTCTGGACATGTGCCCAGACAGAATAAATGACTGGTGTGTAAGGATACAGACATGTCTTCTAAGTTGAAAGCAATACTAGACTCCATGTAGGTAAAGACTAAAGGAGTAAGCATTGGTATTTGAAGATTCTCTAAGAACCAAAAAAATTAGAGTATTTTGAAACAGGTAAGTCTAACCACTTCTGCAGTTATACTTAGTGATTTTTTTTTAACTTGGCTATAATTTAAAAAGTCACAAATGTTTATACTCTACCATCAGATCAGGTATTTTGCCTCTTACCCAAGTGTCAATGCCACAGATCTAGTCTACTTGATCTGCCAAAAAAAAACAGCCTTTTGGCAATGGAGGTGAGGAAAATAAGCAACCAGGGGCCTTTATCACTCACAAGAGAATTGGAGAGAAAAGAAAACACAATGGCTTGGCAAACCACCTCCTGTTCTGAACAAGAGAAACAAACAAACAAACAAGCCTCAACATGACATACAGCAAAGACTGTTCAGTGCACTCTTCACCCTATAAACAGAATGGCACACTCCTTTCTATAAGCGCTCCTGGCAAGTAAGTGGGGTAATCTATGATTTCTCCTAAAATCAAGGTAGGTTCAAAGAGGGAGGAAGAAAAAAACCCACACCAAGAGAATTTTTTAATTCTGTCAAACAAGGAATGATTAATACCGAGATGTTCCATTTTGGTTCATTGTGTGTCACAGTTTAATAAGCACAAAAGAAAAACCCCCAAAGAATTGGTGCTATGGGAGGTGACACGCAAAGAAAAATCTTGAGATCCAGCCTGCCATTGATGCCCTTCATACCAGACGGCCATTCTTTATAATGACAAGGGGCCTTTCAGACTAAGTTTTCTGGAAGCCATAATTGTTCCACCTAGGTTAGATACGGCCTTTTTTTTTTTTTGAGACTAGGTCTCACTATTTTTGCCTGTGGAACCCCAGGCTCTCGTTGCCCGGGGTACCACAGACTCAGACAACCCCTAGGCTCAGCTTCCCAGGTAGCTGGGATTACAGGCACGCGCCACCACGCCCAGCTATTTTTTGGGACTAGGTCTCGCTACGGGCCCCAGGCGGAACTCGAACCGCGATCCCTAGCCCTGGCTGCTTCATAGGCTGAAGCTTACAAGCACGAGCCTCAGCCCAGACATGGCCTTTCTAATAAAAGGGTATTTAAAAGTAAAGTGTGCCACAGTCACACCTCTAGAAATATTTATCTGGGATTTCTTATAAATGCCTCCCCTCAATGCCATTCAGAGGCCAGCATTCAGGAAAAGATACTTAATTACCACTGCCTTTATTTCTCTCCAGAGGCACATTCCTATGTATCCCTCAGGGATACCCTGGAGACTAAAGCCCTTGATTTTTTTCTCTAACAGATTATCTACAGACCTCTCCCTGAAGGAAAGGAATTTCTCCTCTCATTAGCAGCTAAAAGCAACTTTTTTGCCAGAGTCTATAGCCACAGAGCTGGAGGCCTGCAGGAGTTAACCTGCTTCTTCCAGAAGGGAAGTGTCCAAAAAGGAACTGACAAGCAAGTCATAGCCACAACAGAAAATCTGAAAGAACCAGGGCTTTAACCTGAGTAAAGGTAAAATTAAGCAGTCCTCCAGCTGGGCATGGTGGCTCCTGCCTGTAAGCTTCAGCCTATGAAGCGCTGGGGCTAGGGATCGCCGTTCGAGTCCCGCCTGGGGCCCCTAGCGAGACCTAGTTCCAAAAAAATAGCTGGGTGTGGTGGTATGCGCCTGTAATCCCAGCTACCTGGGAAGCTGAGGCTGGGGACTGCTTGAGTCTGTGGTATCCCAGGCAACTAGAGCCTATGGTTCCACGGGCACAAACAACGAGACCTAGTCTCAAAAAAAAAAAACCAAAAAAAAAGCAGTCCTCCACACACCAGCAGGAACCACACCAACCCACTTATCCTTCTTTAACCTTTATGAGTCCGTTTTGGGCCACACAGCAAAGAACACAACCCAGTAGTCTCTGCTGAAAGGACAGCAGGCCAAAGTCAGTCTTGGTTTCCCCCAGGGCCAGCTATGCAGAATATACCACCAAGGACCACTTAAGGGGAATACGACCCACTCACCAACTTCTTTCCAAGACCACTGATCTTGGCAGCAAACAGATTTCTTCAAAGGCCAACATTAGGTTCTGGTGTTGATTCAAAGGCCCAAAGGCTTTGAGCTCTGCACCAGACCCAGAACTAAAGGCTAAACAGGGAACTGGTCTGAGATGAAGATAAAGTCTAAAATGACCTATCACTTTCTCCACTTGGCTTCTTTTTTTTTTTTTTTTTTTTTTTTTTTTT
>PVHY01024017.1:0-20188 GCA_004024945.1 Uropsilus gracilis
CGAATCCTTCTCTTTGTTTGCACACCCTTTATATACCCTGATTTCCCGCCTTCCAGGAAATCTGTTACACTTCTTTCTTCCCCCTGCATCCCCCTGAAGGGAAATTCCAGCTAAGGTCATTCTCCCATTTTAACATTACCTGTCCTTGAAATCTGCAATCTTAAACAGGAGACAATGGGGGGGGGGGCACACCCTATCAGATATGCAGGGAAAGCTTGGGATCTGTGTACCTCCGAAGAGAAGAAACTTGGAATCTGTGTGCCTTCCAGAGAAGGAGGAGTTGAATCTGCAGGAAACTGGACCTTGTGTGAAATGCCTGCTTCGGGTTTAGAGTGGTGAGAAGACGCCATCTTGGAAGTATTTTAGGGCTTTGAAACTGGACTGTAACTGGGGTCAGATAATTGGACACTGATGGCCTCTGTGACTTGGGGTTTCTCTCCTTGTTTGCAAATAAAGCTTGTTATTATTGCTTTGTCTCGTCTCGTAATTGTACGTATGGGTGGAAGAACCCAGAGAGTGACTGGTTTAAATATTGGTCTCTCCCTGCCCTTTTGCACCCCCAATTTCTTTCTTTTTTTCTTTTTTTGAGACTAGGTCTCGCTAATTTTGCCTGTGGAACTGCAGGCTCACATTGCCCAGGGAACCACAGACTCAAGCAATCCCCAGCCTCAGCTTCCCGGTAACTGGGATTACAGGCGTGTACCACGATGCCCAGCTATTTTTTTGGGACTAGGTCTTGCTATGTGCCCCTGGGGGGTCTCAAACCATGATCCCTGGCTCCTGCCATGGCTTCCTAGGCTGCCGCTTACAGGCATGTGCCACCATGCCTGGCCTGCACCCCCAATTTCAAGACTTTTTGTTCTTGCTTCTTTCTGTGCCTCACAGACAGGCCAAGAAATGGTCTAAGTCTTTTGTTTCAAAGTCTCATGTACTTTTCACAACTTTATTATTATTCCCATTTCACAGATGTGAAGCCTGAGACTCAAACATGAACTAGCATGTTCATGACCACCTCGCTGGCTCCTAGCAGAAAAGGGATTCAGCCCCAGGTCCACCTGGCCTCCCTCCTCCCTGCACGGACACCAGGTGGTTCCTCCCCATTAGTAGCCACCCTCCTCTCTGCTCCTCCTTCCACCTCCAACCCTGACCCTTCCTCCTTGGCTGCCTTGGTTTCCTCTATCATATTCTTGACCTTGGGGTTTCCCTACGGGAATTAGTCCATCTGCCCAGGTGAGCATCTCCACCTACCGGGCCGGGGAAAGCTGTGGAGAAAGAAGCAACGGCTTTTGTGGGTCACCTGACCCTACTCAGCCAACTCATGAAGACAAGATGTCAACTTAATGAGCCTGTGGGCCTCTAATTAGCTGTCAATTACCTCAAATTAATCAACTCCTCGCCTAATTAAGCATTATCGGCAGGTGGGCACAAAGCAGGCCATTGTGTGGGAGCCATGAGAAAAGTCTGGCTGGCAAGCTTGGTTAGGATCAGCCGGCTCTGCGCCTGCCTTCCCGCGGTGCTCAGCCTGAAAGGCTCAGGGCGCTCTGCCCGCTGCTGTCTCCAGACCCGGGAGACCCCTGAACCTCCTGGGTAAAGGTGGCCTGTGCCTCATGCAAGGGAGGTACAGAGCTTGGATGCAGGTGGGACTTTGGGGAGGTGGAGCCGGTGCACGGTGGCTAGCAGCCCAAGGCTACGACCCAGGAAATACCTGCTCCTGATCGCTCACTTGCTCCTGAGGGAGGGGTGGCAGGATGAGGCCAGGTGGGGCGGGCTGCTCAGTCTGTGTGAGCAGAGATAGTCTCCAGTCCTGCCTTTCCACTTCCTGTGGCTCTATGACCCCATGTTAGGAGTCACGTGTGGAATGAAGAAGAGATTGAGATGGAAGAGATGGATAGCGATCTGTGAGGCTAGCCCACAGAACAGGGATCCTGGGAAGCATGTCCAGGTCTAACTTTAATGAAGTTGAGATGCCACTTACATACCCCAGCAAGGAAGTGTTAACAACAATGTAATGAGGAAGTAGCAAAGCGTACCTCATATGCAGCAGGGAGGATGTGGGGATGCATGATAACAGGAGAATTTACCTTTGGGGGCAACAGTCATAGGTCATAGGTCTCTAGGGACATTCCAAAGCGGTTAGGAAGCTGGGTTACAGGTGAGAGATGTGCTGTTCCCCACCTTCTAATGCACCAGAAGGGGCTAGAGAGATAGGTCTCCCTCTTATCTGAAGCGCTAGCTCTCTACCTGCTTCCATGTTCCGCAACCCCAGGAAGTAATTTTACTTCTTTGAGCAGTTTTCATCTCTGAAAAAACTGAAAATAATATTCAGGAAATTTTATTAGGTTTTTGTGAAGATTAAATGAGATCAGACCTGTGAAGACCTGCCATGAGGTAAGTGACGGTAGAGGTGGGCTCATGTGCAAGGGTGCCCCACTTAAGGACCATGTAAGCAGCAATGCGTCCCCAGATTCCATGCCCTTGGGCAGCCGTCAGGTGCAGGGCACCTACCTAAGTAGGTGGCCTAAAACTGGCTTTTCATGCTGGGTTGTTCTGGCTACAAGCACCTCTCCAGCTCGCCCCATTTCCTGGGCACTTTGAGGGTGCACAGAGAGCTCAGGTGCCAGGTGGAACTCACCAGCTGAGGGGACTGAGGTTTCTTACCAGCCATCAGGGGGGAGACAGCTAAAGAGGGTATTGGGGTCGCAGATTCAAAAGAAGAAGGAGGAAGTCTCCAGGAAGCCTCTGGGCACTGAGGTCATTTTGACCTTGATCCTGGGGATTGAGCAGGGAGCCCACTCTCCTTGGCAAAGGGCTGGGTGAGGCAGGAGAACTAGCTAGGCATCTCTGCCCACACTGATAGTCAGTGCCTCCATACCCATACCAGTTCTGTCCTCTCGTTCCACCCTACACAGCCTTGGCAGGCAACCTGCCAAATTTCTCCTCAGTGCTCCCTACCCTGGCACCCTCTCTCTGCCTCCTGAGGCAAGGTTGATCCTCAGCCTCACCTCTGAAATTTAGAAACATCATCCCAGTTATTTTTTGAAATTAGGTTTCACTATGTTGCCCAGGGACGGGTCTCGAACCCAAAGACTCAAGAGATTCATAATCTCAGCCCCGCTCTAGGCTGCATTTAAAGGCACGCACCACCGTGCCCAGCACCACGATTTTTCTATTCAATTAAAACTGTTCCAAAAACAAGGCCGGGCACGGTGGCTCGTGCTTGTAAGCTTCAGCCTATGAAGCGGCCTGGGCTAGGGATCGTGGTTCGAGTCCCACCTGGGGCTCGTAGCGAGACCTAGTTCCAAAAAAAAAAAAAAATAGCTGGGCGTGGTAGTGCACACCTGTAATCCCAGCTACCTGGGAAGCTGAGACTGGGGATTGCTTGAGTCTGTGGTACCCTGGGCAACGAGAGCCTGCGGTTCCACGGGCAAAAATAGCAAGACCTAGTCTCAAAAAAAAAAAAAACTGTTCTAAAAATAGGCCCAGTGTGGTGGCCCGTGTCTTTAATCCCAGCCTATGAAAGGAGGCTGAGGCTAGGAATCGCTTGAGTCCGCGTGTTTGAGTCCCACTCAGGGCAACATAGTGAGACTTAATCTCAAAAAAATAGCTGGGTGTGGTGGTGCACGCCTGTAATCCCAGTTACTTGGGAGGCTAAGGCTGGGGATCGCTTGAGTCCGTGGTACCCTGGGCAACATAGCGAGACCTTGTCCAAAAAAAAAAAAATAGTTCTAAAAGCAACCCCTATGGAAAATAGTAGAGAAGTTTCTCAAAATCCTAAAATGGATCTATCCACTGATCTAGCAATTTCACTTCTAGGGGTCCACCAAAAGAAGGCAAGAACACAAATTTAAAGAAAGATATGTATGTACTCTATGTTCACTGCAGCCCTATTTACAATAGCTAAGTTATAGGAATAACCTTAGTGCCCAAGGACAGCAAAGTTGGTTAGAAAAATATGGTAGATACATATATAGATATAAATATAAATGTAATAAATGTATAGAGATAGGTATATAGATATCTCCATACGGTGGAATACTAGTCAGTTATAAAAAAAAGGACAAACAACTCCTGACATTTGCCACAGCATGACTGGAACTGGGAAGGCTAATACTAAGTGAAATAAATCTGAAGGAGGAAGATGGAGCTGGATGATCTCAGGTATTTGTGGAATATAAACGAAACAAAGGGTCAGTCAAGATGAAAATAATAACCACTTAACATCTCACTGTAAAACTGAGGCAAGCAGAGATGGAGGGTGGTGGAGTGGGGAAGGAAAGGGGCCAGATGGAGCAAGGTGGAGAATTCTTGGGGCAGTTGGGGTTAGCAGGCTGTGAAAGCAGACATCTGTAGAAGTTTGTATCTATAAGCCCTGGAGCAGATACAAAGATGTAGAACTACTTTGCCTCAGTAAACATAATTTGAGGAAAATACTCTTCTGAAATGTTTAATTTTAAAAATATAGATATGGAGATGGATCATGTGTTAATTTGTGCCTAATAGTTTGGGGTCCCTTTGTAAGTTCCTCAGCGCAAAGGCAGAAGTCAAAGTACTGCCCTGAGGGGATCTGCATCACCTGGCATCTAGAAGAGCCAAGGGATGGAGTAGGTGAAGCACCTCGTCGCTTTACCAGAGGAAACTGAGTCTAGAAAAAGCACGGAGTCTACCCTGGTCACAGATCCCCACCTTGGGTTTTCTAAGTCCCGGACTGCTTGGTGTTCCCTGCCTAGAACTGGGCAAATTCCTGGGTCTGCTGGTCCCCAGGCTGGGTAAGCAGCAGCGAGAGCTCAGTCTCTGGGGAAGGTATTTCAAACTCAGGCGCTGGTTAGGACAGGAAGCCTTTAGGACCCTTGGCATCCCTCCCTTGAGGCTTCAGAGAACGTGATCCCAGCGCGGACACGGACTCGCTGGACCCCAGATCCTGGGTACGGCACCGGCCTCTTATTTGAGTCTCCACCGAGACATGCGCACCCCACGCTATTCGAGACTTCGCCGCTAGAGGGCGAGAGGAGCGGACCGACCCCCGCCAAGGTCCGCCACTCATCCGGGCCTGGCCCTCCCAGCCCAGGCCCAGCCAGGTTCCAGCAAGACTTGGCTTCTCCAATTCTCAGGCTTCACGCTCTAAGGCCGGGAGACCTCCAATAAGAGCTGGTGCAACAGCTCTGTTTAGTCCAGCCCTGTGAAAACCCCGCCTTACCACTCCCCCCGTTTTAAAATTAGGAACCAGAAGCTCACACAGTGTACAGGGTCACACAGGAGAACCAGAAAGCGAAGGGAACTGCCCAGACCCCTCTATCAAGGCTTCTCTGCATCTCTTCTGCCTCAGAGGGTCTCAAGCATCCTCAGTGTCCCAGACAGGGAAACTGAGGCACAGGCAATGTTAGGCTACCCTGTGGGAGGGGTGGCCCAGTCTGTCAGGGATAGGCAGGAGGCTAAGGTGAGGAGGCCAACCCCTTGAGAGGATGGCAGCAGGAAAGCCAGTGGGGGCAGAGTGTGCCAGCCTGCCCCAGGGTTGGGAGCTGCTAGTGAGTCTCCTGGGGGTGGGTGACAGCTGCTGCCTGGAGTGGGAAGTCAGAGGCCCCACACACTAATAACTTTCCCTCACTGCCTAGGGCTAATCCCATTACTCTGCAGGAGGGACCCTCTGGGACCACCCTCCCTAACACTCCCTAATCTGCCTCCCTCTGGGAATCGTCCAAAGCCTCCTTACCACCTCCTGCCAGCCCCATCACAGGCCAACCTCACCTGCTCAGGCCCTATCCAACCTGTGCCCACCCGAGCCTTAACTTGGGGCCGCCAAGGAAAAACCCGAGGGCCAGAGGGCCAGCCTCCTTCTCAGTCTCCCCTGCCAGGCTGCAGGCCTGGGTCTTCCAGTGCCCCCAGGCTCCTCTTCCCCAAGTGGCCTCCAGCTGGGCTCCTGACTTTTCATATGCGCCTCTGGGCTCTTTCTTTTTTTTTTTTTTTGAGACTAGGTCTCGCTATTTTTGCCAGTGGAACCGCAGGCTCTCGTTGCCCGGGGTACCACAGACTCAAGCCATCCCCAGCCTCAGCTTCCCAGGTAGCTGGGATTACAGGCGCATGCCACCACGCCCAGCTATTTTTTTTTTGGAACTAGATCTCACTACGGGCCCCAGGCGGGACTCGAACCGCGATCCCTAGCCCCAGCCGCTTCATAGGCTGAAGCTTACAAGCACGAGCCACCGTGCCCGGCCTCTGGGCTCTTTCTAAGCAGCCTTCCGCTTCAGTTTCTGTTGAAGGAAGGGCCAGAAGACAGCTTGGCGTCCAGGGTATTTTCAGAGACAGTGGTGCCACGTGGTGCAGTTGTCCTGATGATACCATGAGATGCTGTACACAGCAAGAGCTTAGCACAGCACCTGGCACAGGAACCATGCCAAGGTGTCAGTTGTTGATGTGAATTATTATCAGTGGGATGGACATGTCAGGTGCATAGAGAGAGGGATGTATTCTGTGTTACCAAGAAGGTAGCCTGTGGGCTACCTGTGGGCAGATGTTAGAGGAAGGTAGCAGCAACCGCCGCCAGTGAAGAGACCTGCTTTGACCACTGGGCATTGTCTGTCCCTCTGTGCCTCGTTCGTCAGCTTCACCACCCCCTCGTGAAATCAGAACCATGGATAACCCCGCTGTGCAGACTAGAAACTGCGGTTAAGGAACAGCTACACAAATGGTGGGGCTGGCATCAAACATGGTTCTGACTCTGGAATTCCCAGACCTACTTCTAACGAGGAGAGCTGATGTCTGAGAGCTGCCCCCCAAAAGGAGCGCACTCCCCATTGGCTACAAGCATTCAAGGCTATGCTGAGGGACAACCATCAGGAACCCTGAGGCGCCGTGGCAGGCACCTCCAGCACCCCCAGTCACCCATTCCCAGGCAGAGCCAGGTCTCTGCCCTCCCTCTGGCCAGAGGGGCCCCCTTTGGGCCCTCAACCTCCCTGTCTCCTACCTTCTGCTGCTCCTCATTTACATAAATTATCTCTCTCCAATTATCCATCCAGCTGTCCCAATGGTGGTCTGTGAATGAATTAAAGACAATATAATTTAATAATGGCTGATTAGACGGAGATTAGATGTTATATAAAAAGGGAAAGCTAAGAGCCAGCTAGTTGCCCTTAATCTGACCCAATACCATCGTTATTCGGGAAAGGCGACCTGGCCACCGTGGCAGGGCAGTGCTGGGGACATTGGCTAGAGAGAACCACCCCAGAGAGATCAGGGCATGGGGAGCTGGGAATCAAGTCCCACTTCAGCTGGGGGGCCTAGACGGTTCCTGTTGCTTCCCTCAGCTTGCCCTGCTTCCTTCAACGTGGGCTTGGGTGGTCTCCAGGAGCCCTTCTTGCTCTAATGTCTAGGTTCCCTCAAGTCAAGACACTCTGGTTCTTCCCAAGTCAGGCACTGCACCCATCACAGACCTGCCTGACCCCTGCTAGGCTCAGGAGCTGGGGTACAGAGTTCCACAGGATAGATGGTCAGAGAGGGATTTCTGGGCCCCCAGCCTCAGCTTAATGACTGGGCCCAATGGAGAGGTCATGTCTTCCAGGGTCCCAGTCATCCTGTCACTCAGTTCACTTGCACCTCCTCCAGCATCTCTCCAGCTTCGGGGTCTCCCCAGTGCCCCCACAATGCCATGTGCTTTCTCTATCCAAGCACTTAGCCCATCTGCTCTGGACATTTGCCCCTGGTTTGTGAGCTCCTCGAGGGCGGGGACCAGGGCTTTTCCATCTCTGCATCACCAGTGCCAGGGACACAATTATTGCTCAACAACATCGCAGAACAAAGATACTTCCTCCCCGATCCTCCTGTGACCGCCCTCGTGTGGGGTCAGCGCCCCTCTCTGTGCTCCCAGGACTCACTGTGATCAGGCCTTTACAAATACAGCAAGTGACCCTGAGGAGTTGTCCCCAGCGATGACAGTGGGGCTGAGATGGCGGAAGACAGGGACTTGGAGCCAGGCAGCGTGGGGGTGAAGCCCAGCCTATCACTCAGACCACATGACGTGGTCCATCACTCGTCTTTCTGTGCCTCAGCATCTTTGTCTCTGAAGTGGGTGAAGTTAGCAGGGCTCCCTACCGTGTCGGCTTTCACGAAGATGATGGACAAGCAGAGGACCAGCACCCAGACCTGTGCCAGCCCATAGTGGGCACTGTGGAATGAATGGTGCCACCTGGCTCTCTCCCCAGCCGTGGGCTGAGAACAGAGACTGGACAGCTCAGCTGTGGCTGAGGTTGGGGTGGACAGAGGGCCTGCTCGGGGCTCTCCAGAGGCTCTGGCTGCTGCTTTCACACTGAAGAGCCCAAAGGGGTGGGGGCCACACCAGGACTGTGTGTTTCACTCTTCACTGACGGAGGAGGGTCTGTCTGCTCCAGGTCAGACCCTCCCTGTAGAGGATCACAGCTTTTTGGCAAGTGACCTGTCTACAGGAAGGTCTGGCCGCAGGGGCTTGGGTCTGCGCTGTGTTCCTTGTGGCCGACCTCAGCGGATGGCTGCCAACCCAAGGAAGTGCAGAGACACAGGGGATGGAGGCAATGGACTTGCTTGACCAGGGAGGGAGGCTGAAGAGGTGTCCTCTGCAGGAGCTGACTCAGATGCCTCGGGCCTCACAGAGCAAAGAGCAAAGGGACAGGGTCTCCAGTGCCAGTGGCTGGGAAGGAATGGAATGGAGATCAGAGGAGGCAGAAGTCCTCAAAACACGAGCAAAGAGGGTACTTGCTGAGCAAGCGTTTGCTGATTGGTTAACTTAGCTGTTCTAGAATTTGTTGGACTTTCATAGGAATCTTGATTCCTTATATTTGGGGAGTGGCTTGGGGGGATCTGTGTATTTCATAAGATCCTAGGTCAGTCTCAGAACAGGTTTCCAGCCCCATCTTACCCCCAGGCCTGGGAGTCACAGTGCCCTCCAAGCACCTGAAGGCTGAGTGTGATCTCACCTTCCCCAGCCTCCTCTGCCCCCTCTGTCCCACTCCAGCCCAGCCTCAGCTTCAGTCACTCCCAGGACAGCTTGGGGGGGGGGGGGAGGAGCCCAGACCACATCCATCCATGTTGTGACAGAGGGAGGCCTGCCAGGCCAGTCTGGGCTGCAGGATAATTTGATATTCAAATCCAGGCAAAGACCTGCCTCAAATTGCTGCAAATTAAGCTGATTTTGTCCCTCCCAGTGAGGGATTTGCTCCTGTGGATCAACCCTTCCTGGGACTTGATGAAGTCAGGATTAGAGCGGGAGGGAACAAGCCCAAGGCTGCAGAGTGGGAGGAGCCCAGGCCTTCAAGTCTCGCAGATGCTGGTGTCAGGGAAGCTTCCCAGGGTCTCAAGTAATCAGTTCTTCCCAGCGATGCCAGAGCTGCTGGGTCCCAGCTGGAGAATTCACCCTGCATGGTGCCTCATCTGATCTTCCCATGTACCTGTGAGCCAGATCAGACCTGCTCCCTCCACTGGCCAAGGGCAGCTGGAGCTACCACTGCCACTGACTGCTGTGTGAGCTTGGGTGAAGGGCCTCTCTGAACCTCCTATTCAGGGTCATTGACAATGTGTGCCCTGCACCCAGCACATGGCAAACACTCCATTGCACTTCAGTCAAGCTTACAACCCACAGAGCAAGCAGTCCATAGATGAGGGCCAAGGTCCCCACCCAAGGCCTCATAGGAAGTGGCATAACTGGGCTTAGAACCTATTCTGGCCTAGGAGGACCACTGCCTGTCATCTCCCCGAGGTCTGAGCCTGCGGCCCCAGTTCTCCCCCTCCAGACAGGACCCCCCCCCAGAAGAACCTCATTTCCATCTGTTCTATCAAGGCCTGTACTGTATATTGCAGCCATTCAAATTGCACCATTAAAGATTTTATGCTGAAGACGTTAAAATTAAAAAGATCTATGTGCAAAGAGTCACAACGAATTTAATCAACTTGATTTAATAGAAAACAGCAAATGGAATTTATGATGCTCCAAAAGACAAGGAAATTTTTTTTCAACAAAAAAATAATAAAAAGCACTTTGTGGAAAACAGAAAGTGGAGTGGGGTGGAGGGGCCCAGCTGAGAGTGATCAGAACCTAATCCACAGCAAACAACCCCACTCGGGCTGTTTGCCCACTAATCCCAGCTGCCATTAAAATATTAAAGATAAATCTAATCGTTTCTTTATCCAAAATAAGCGACTTTTGTGTAGGGAGAAAAGATCTAACCCTTTGGGAAGAGAATTAGTCCTAATGCATCAAATGGAATTCAGTCCAGGCTGGGGCAAAATAAGGTTTAGAGGCAAATGAGATGGTAATAGAAATAAAACCCAGAATAACAAATTAAAACCCCTCATTGACACGAATTAAAAGGGCTCACACAAGAGGGCTATAGCCCAACCCTACTCTCCTCAGCCCAGAACGCCCCCCTCCCCGGGCTCTCCAGCCTAGCCCCTCACTGTCGTCCACCCCCACCCCCACTGCAGCCTCCAGGAGAAGAGCCAGCATGACCTTATCCTCCTCCCCATCTCTGTCTCCCACTTTCCGCAGACTCACCTACTCCTAAGTCTCTGCCCAGGCTTCCTCAGGCCCTGATGGAGCCTGCAGCTCCTCGCCACACCTCATGATGGCGCTGTGGCGTCAAGCTGTACTGGGTTCTCGTCCCAGGGCCATCCCTCGCTGCATCTTAGTTTAGGTCTTAAACTTCCTGGACTCCTGGAAGTTTTTGGAAACTAGAGATAACCTCAGCCCTCTCCCCACCCAGGACTCCATTGCGGCTCCACTGCACTCAGCCAGGGTGTTCAGGATGGGCCTAATCCAGGACGGCCACTTGGTTTCTGGTCAAGCGTCCCCTCAAGGCTCTGCAGGCTGCTGGGCTTCTGAGGAAGACCACCGCCCTGAGGAAGTCGGTCCATCAGACCCCTGGGAGAAAGGGACTTGGCAATGGGTCAGCCTGGGAGGCAGAGGGAGCAGACAGCTGCCATTTTAATGACCCCAGACTGAGGTCATCCCAAATTTATAGGCTTCTCACTAAGCAGACCTTTGTCCTTTAAGTTCGCCCCGAGTCTGACCTTGTGGTTCCCACTTCATGATGGGACTTCAGGGTCTCTGACACGTGCCCTCCCCCACCCTATATTCTGGACCAGATCTGAACCCCCTTCACCCTTCCACCCCCCACATTCAAATCACACTGCCTCTGTGGCTCGATGATTATCAAAAGAGACACATACACCCTGGGAGGCTTGAGGGCCCCTCCCTTTCATGGGCTGACAGGCAAGTATGACAGACCCCTACCTGAGAGCCTGTCTGGATGTTGGAGGAGAGGGAGAGAAGTGGTCCCTTGTGCCCCAGGCAATCCCCTCTACCCCACTGTCACCCCCCTCTCTCCCCCAGAGAAGGTCTGAATACACTCCTGACCTCCCCCAGCCCTCTTAGCAAATCCACTTGAACAGGAAACTCACGCTGACAGCATTTTATTATGGGATATTAAGTGGAATTGAATTGTTGGCCTCCACCTTCCCCTGGCTGACTTTCTGCTCCTGTTGGCTTCAGCCCTAGTGCGCCCACCAGGGTGCCGGGAGGGGATGACTTTCCTCCCACCCTGTAAGATGCCAAGTGGTGATTCTAAGCGGGAGGAAATTGGAATGGGCTGAGGATGTTCTTGGCCAAGTGGGGGAACTTTCCCCCTGGATAACTGAAGGGGAAATACGTGGTGGTGTTGGATGGATTGGGATTTTTCCACAGAAGTGATCTAAGTCTGAGGTTAGATGAGAATGTTGAGTTGGGGGACTCAACAGGAGTTGGGGGACTAGGCAGGAAGGCATGTCCATTGCTGCCAGACAGGCAAGGAGCCCCTGTGAGCATTCTGGTTTCATAGCCCAGTCCACTTGCTGCCTCCTCCAGGAAGTTTTCCCTGCATGCCCCATATACAAAGGGACATGCTGATGCTGACTCTACCCCTGGTCACAATACTGAGGCACAGAAAAGCTACCTTATTTGCCCAGTTCACACAATTAGCAAGTGTAGGTGGGGAACTAAGCTCGGACCACATGATTTAAGTGTCAGTATCCTTAATCACCACTACCTATGATAGTGGTCTTAGGGGGAGGAGGGAAGAACAGGGGAGCGGAGCCCAGAAAACCCAGCCCCTACTGTGCCAGTTCTCTGTCTTTCTGTTTTATCTCTACTAAACCCCTGACTGCTCTCAATATCTTTACAGTATAAACTTTCTTTTTTTCTCGCTATTTTTGTCCATGAAACCGCAGGCTCACATTGCCCCGGGTATCACAGACTCAAGCAATCCCCAGCCTCAGCTTCCCAGGTAGCTGGGATGACAGGCATGTGCCACCATGCCCAGCTACTTTTTGGGGCTATGCCTCACTAGGTCGCCCCGGGCGGGACTTGAACCGCGATCCCTAGTCCCAGTTGCACTCCATAGGCTGGAGCTTACAGGAACGTGCCACCATGCCTGGCTACAGTATAAACTTTCAAAAGCAGTCCCTGTTTTGTGGAAGAAAAAGCTGAAAGAAAGTTGAAGGGTCAGAGACTCCTTTTTCTGCACCTTTATGGGCTTGTTCTGAAAGTTCCTTCTCCCTTCCCCCCACCTCTTACCAAGTAAAGCTCCTGCAGCCTTCCAAGCTGCCTCAAGCTCCCTATCATCAGGCTGTCCTGTGTCTTCTGTGCTGAGTGATTCTAGAATGCTCCTGTTTGCACCCCACCCCCTTGCACTGATACCACCTCACACTCCTTCCCCCTGAGCCCTGGAGGGAGCCACCTCTGCAAGGCCTAGGCCCCAAAGCTCTATGGGAATCTCCTGCCTTTGGTAGGAGAGACTTGCAGGAAGGCAAAGACTTCTGCATAAAGGAAGCAGGGTGTTTAGGGAAGATGTAGAAGATATCAACCCCAGAAGGCTTCCATGATTATTGTCACATATTCTGGGTGGGAAAAGCCTGAGGAAACAATATACAATGGAATGCACTTTTAAAAACACAAGTGCTCATAGGCTTATAAAGCAAATAGGTAAACCAAAATGTCAATGATCACTACTCTGGATGGTTTTACTGTTTTTGCTTATCCAGGTTTTCTTATTTTTCACCCTAAACATGCATTACTTCAATAATAATGATGATGATAATGATGATGTCATATTTGGTGATGTCAAATCATGATAATGATGATGTCAAATCATGAGATTTCCTGACAGGTACTTTTTAGATTCTTGATGATGCTCCTAAATCTTGTTTGTCTCTAGTCACACCTGGCCTTGAATTAAGGTATGCCTGAGGAACTCTGGGGGTCAGGAAGGCCTAGGGCTCTGGGCAGCACAGAAGAGCCAGAAGCCACCTTGGGGCTAAGGTGAGGAAGCAGAAAGGGGCTGTGTAATGCCATAGCTGGGACAGAAGAAGACAAACCCTGCATAGGAGGTCGGAAGAGGCAGAAGCTCAAAGGCAGGAAGCTCTTGGCAAGGGGCAAGAAGAGTTACGCCTAAGCTGCAGCCTTGGACTAAAGAAGAGAGTGACATTGGGTGGGGTTTCCTTCGGTGGGCAGGCCCAGCCTGCACTGAACAAATGTATCTGAAGAACAGAGGCTTGTGGGGGTCACTGAGGCAAGGTTTCACACCCAAGGCAACAGGTTTGACCAAGAGAAGCGAGGGTGCTGAGTCTTCCCCTAAAGCCACTTAGCGTTGGTCTCAAGACTGATTTTCTTTAAGAAACCCAGTCCAGCCAGGCACGGTGGCTTGTGCCTATAAGCTTCAGCCTATGAAGCGGCAGGGGCTAGGGATCACGTGGTTCGAGTCCCACCTGGGGTCTGTAGCGAGATCTAGTTCCAAAAAAAATAGCTGGGCGTGGTGGTGCGCACCAGTAATCCCAGCTACCTGGGAAGCTGAGGCTGGGGATTGCTTGAGTCTGTGGTACCCCGGGCAATGAGAGCCTGCGGTTCCATGGGCAAAAATAGCAAGACCTAGTCTCAGAAAAAAAAAAAAAAAGAAAGAAAAGAAACCCAGTCCAGGAACCACGTGGGCTTGGTGAGGGTACCAGGTTGATGACACTGAGTTCTTGGAGGAAAGACAGCAAAGACATGACTTCGGGAGTTGCCCCAGACTTGCATCCAAACTCCATTTCTCTGGCTCCCTTCTCTGTGGCCTCAGGCACACTGTTCTTTCTTGAAAGTGGGAATTGTAACAGATACAGTGCAGTGTGCCTGAGCTGGGGGTCTTCTTTAGCTGCAGGTGGCAGAAACCCAGGCTTATCTGAAGGGATTGCTCCCACACTTCAACACCACTAGCACAACACAGGAAGTGTGTCAGGACAAGGGACTCATGGAGCCTGCATCTGAGCGTGGGCTTTCTCCCAAGCAGACAAACAGCTGCCAATAGTCCCCAGGACTGTTGTGCTGCAGCTTCAGTCACCAGTAAAGCAGGAAGCCACTCTCAGTGTCAAAGTCAACATTACCAGGAAAAAGTGTTCACTGGTCCATCTCAGGTCAGGTCTCAGGTCCCATCCTTGAACCAATCAACTGTGGCCTGAGAAACAACGTCATCATCATCATCATCATCATCATCATCATCATCACATCATCATCATCACATCATCATCATCACATCATCATCATCATCATCATCATCATCACATCATCATTATCATCATAGGTGCCGAGGAAGGGGCTGAGTCCCCAGAACAGCACGCAGTTCTGGGTTAGCTTACAGCAAGGCACCATTATTGCACAGGTTGTTACACAGACTGGAAGTGAACATAATGCTCGTGAGAGCCTATGTAGCTGGGCACCAAACCAAGTGTGGTACATACGTTCTGTCACTGAATTCTCCCACAATCCTCTAATGTGGCTTCTTTTGATTCCCACTTTACAAAAAAGGAAATTGAGGCTTCAGAGATCAAATAAACGCCTGAGGAAAGAACTTGCGAGAGCTCCAGCCATCGACGTTCAGAGCTCAGTTCTCAGTCACTGTCCTCATATCGGGTGCTGTGCAGCACATAGGACACAGTGACCAAGAGGTTGACCCTGGTGCTAAGGGGCTGGCAGATGGTGTGTTTATTCACATTTCTACCTCCTCCCCACCCTAGTTGGGCAGGGCGGGTGATCGCCTCAGTCCATCCATCGTCTTTGGGCTCGGCCGGTACTAGCTTCATTCAGTGCGATGAACAGAGGCTTCCAATGGGCTTCCATGGCTTGGCTCTGACTCGGCTGGGCCTGACCTCTGCCATGAGAAGAACATGCCTTGGTGCCTCTGGCCCCAGAATGAGGTGTGTAAAACACATAGGGACTTGACCCAGCTGTGCCTGGCTAACCAGGGAGCCTGAGTGACAGACAAACTCTTGGGAGGTGGACTTGTTTGTTGCATGACATCTGCAGAACCCCCCCAGTGGGGCCGCACTGCTTGACTGTTCCTTCAGGGAAGAACTTGGCAGCTCAGGTACAAGAATGCAATGAACAGACTACCTCCAGCGACAGTGGAACTCTTGAAGATCCTCCCCAGAGTTGGGCTTTCCACACTCCACCCCCTTCCCTGGCTTCATTGAGGTATTAACACATTGCATGTCTGAGGTATACAACACATCGATGTGATGCTTTTGTAAAATGCAAAAATGATTATCACTGCAGTGTTAGTGGCTGCCTCCATCTCATCACAGAGTTCCATGCGAGAATATATAATCTACTCTCTGGGCTGGGCACGGTGGCTTGTGCCTGTGAGCTTCAGCCTATGAAGTGGCCAGGGCTAGGGATCGCGGTTCGAGTCCCGCCTGGGGCCTGTAGAGAGACCTAGTTCCCAAAAAACAGCTGGGCATGGTGGTGCAGCCTGTAATCCCAGCTACCTGGGAAGCTGAGGCTGGGGATTGCTTGAGTCTGTGGTACCCCGGGCAACGAGAGCCTGCGGTTCCACAGGCAAAAATAGCGAGACCTAGTCTCAAAAAAAAAAAAAAAAATCTACTCTCTGAGTAACCTTGTGTGTGAGGCATGGCACTGGTTCTTGCCAACCACAGTGTCTGAGTGACTGGGCATGTGCAGAATCAGACCTGGTCTTCTCACCCGATGCCAGGTCCTGAGTGGGTCATCTTGGTTCCAGAGCTGCACTGTGGTCCAAGACGCTCTGTCCAATGTTGCTTCTCCCTGCTTTTACCTTTCACAGGTGTTACCCCTCCCCAAAGAAATCACTGACATCCCTAATTCTGTCTTGGTATCTGCTTCCTGGGAGTACTTGAACTGACACAGGCTTAAAGTCAAAAAACCCAGTTCACAGCGATTCAAATATTGACCACACAACACAATTCACCGACTGTCTGCCTGTGACTCAGGTTCCTAACCTGTGAAAAGAACAGAAACACCCATCTCGGCCGGGCATGGTGGCACATGCCTGTAAGTGGCAGCTTAGGAAGCCGCGGCCGGGGCTGGGGATTGTGGTTTGAGTCCCGCTGGGGGCACTTAGTGAGACCTAGTTCCAAAAAAATATAGCTGGGCGTGGTGGTGCGTGCCTGTAATCCCAGCTACCTGGGAAGCTGAAGCTGGGGGTTGCTTGAGCCTGTGGTACCCCGTGAGCCTGCGGTTCCATGGGCAAAAATAGTGAGACCTAGTCTCAAAAAAAAAAGAAAAAGAAAAAGAAACACCCATCTTGTGGGTACAGAGAGAAATGTTGGATTATTCCCTGAGGACTAGAAAAGGAAATAGACCCAGGTGTTTGAGGCAAGATGCTCTCAGCAGCCCTGGATTCTGGGGAGGCATCTGGCTCGACCACAGGAGCCCTTCCCAGTCCCTCTGAGAGGTCCCTCCTTTCCTTTCACCAATTTTCGGTGGGAAAGGACAGTAGCTCAAGCATTCCCCTTCCTTCCTTTGCTTGAGGCCCTGATTCCATCTTCAAGAAAACAGAAAAACAGTGATTTGGGGGTTCCACTTGGCCCTGAGTTACTGGGGTGTCAGCCAACTGCTGTGAGGTTGTGTCCTCACTCAGAAAAATGACACCCATCTCAGGCTAACTGGGAGCCATTTTCAAGATGATGTAAAGACGCCCGGAAGTTAAACAATGTCCATTAAGTATAACTATGAATCAAGACCTCTCATTTCTCTCCCAGTATCAACCCCTCTACAGAACAAAGGGGATATCCGCTCCGATGTCTGGTAGCACAACGATGGGAGTCTCAGGAGACTCTCAAAACTGTCCAGCACAGAAAAAGCAAAGCTTTACTCTCAGGGGACAAATCCTAAGTACACAAGTGCATTTAAAAAAAGGGAAAGACATTCATGGGTGAAAGATTCATAATGGGATTATTGATTCAAACACAGATCCTTTCTCTTTGCACTTCCATCCCCCTCCCTTCAAAATATGTCCTGGTGACCCAGGTAGGCAGCTAAGGGGACAATGGCTTGGCTGCAGCACCTGATAAAATAACCAGCAACCAAGCAAACAGAGGTGACGGCTTCCTCCAACCCTACACTCCCTCCCTTGGTGTCTTATTTGTAACAAGGGGACAGAACTCCTGACCTCGCTGAGAAGTTGAGTGGATTACATGCAATAAGGGGGCTGGCATCCATTAATAATAATAGGAAGAGCCATGATGGATTGAATCTCCTGGGCCAGGCACCATGCTAAATGCTTTAAAATAGCACCTTTTTTTTTTTTATGGAGCCTCAACATTTTTAATTCAAAGAATATTTAAGGTACAACATGCATTTCTTTCTCTCAAGTATTTCCCACCTTTTGTACACGAGAGTTTTCTTCATTTAGTTTTTCCCTCTGCACCATTTCAAAATCTGTGTTCTAAAATATCACCTTCTTTAATCATAGTCCATGAAGGTTCAGACTAGACCTGTCTTGTTTCTCACCACATTGCAGGTTCTGAAAGAGGACAATAATTAAACTCGAAAGAACCTAATTTTCACCATTGTACATTTCTAACCTTCATTACAATAAAGAAGTACCATCATTATCCCCATTTTATGGATGGGGAAACTGAGGCACAGAGGGGCACTGAGAGATTGGATGGCCTTCCCAAGGTCACCAAGGGAAGTGATACCTGGGCATGGTGGCGTGTGCTTGTAAGCGACAGCTTATGGGGTCGCAGTGGGGTCTGGGGATTGCCGTTCAAGTACCGCCTGAGGTAACACAGCAAGATCTAGTCCCAAAAAATAGCTGGGCGTGGTGGCATGTACCTGTAATCCCAGCTACTTGGGAAGCTGAGGCTGGGGATTGCTTGAGTCCATGGTACCCCAGGTAACGTGAGCCTGCAGTTCCACAGGCAAAAATAGCAAGATCAAGATCTAGTCTCAAAAAAAAAAAAAAACAACAAGGGAAGTGTTAGAGCAGGAGTGTGGTCCCAGCAGGGGTCCACACCCCTGACCTCTATGCTGACTCAGGGGGTCAGAGGATGCTCACAAGTTCAGTGTCAGATTGTTTTATAAAACAAAGCACTCAAAACCGAGAGGAAGTTAAATGATTGACTCAAAACCACAGAGCTGTACACAGCAAGCCTGCATTCAGTTCCAGTGCCACTAAGCTAAATGCCTCTAAAAGGGTAATCCCCCTCCTCCCATCTCAACCTAATTTGGACAGCCAGTCTTTCTCTGGAGGGTTCCCCTCAGAGCTTACAAGTATCTCAAGTCTGGTGTGACCTATTGGGCAGTTATGATGCAATAGCAATACCTTAACATTCTGACAGCCAGTGGCCTGTCAGAGGTCCAGTTCTGAGGAGAGACTGGCTGACTGATGCTGGGCCATTCCATTACCTTTAGCTTCTGTGAGGGTGCCTTTCTGAGCCCTGGGGTTGTCCCCTCTCTGCCTCCTAGGGCAGGATGGGACTATCTCCCTGGGAGTTGAGAACTGGCAGCTTCAGATACATGGTTTGGTCAAGAGATTTTTCATCTTCATCTCCTGGCAAAAGCCACGTTTCCATCACTCACACACTTGTTTTCCATCACTCATGTCCTGGCCCATTGGCTGGCATCTGGCTCATCGTGGATGTCCCATGATACGTCAGGGACATGACAGATACCATTAATAGAACATCCCCATTCATCCTCCCGGGTAGGTGACATGAGGAAGAGGTCGAGAGAGGGATGGAGTCAAAAGAGCACAATTTTGGACACCGGATTTGTTTGAGGGTGAGTCTAGCCTCTGCTGCTTACTAGCTAGTAGGCTGAGATAAATCACCTAGTATCTCTCCTTTCATAAATGGAGATAAAATTTTTCAGCTGGGAGGCGAAGTGAGCCAGGGCCACCATTTGCATTGTTGTCTATGTGAGCTTGTCACTTGGAAATCAGCTCCACAGAAGCTAAGGAGATGGGAGCCTCAAGAGTGCATGTTCCTGAGACTGTACCTGGCTGGTGGGTACAGCCAGACCAATGTTCAGGGCTGTTGTAAAGACCGGGATTATGCTCAGAAGGGGCTAGTGCAATGTAGACTGGTAAATCTGGCATTATGTTAGGTTAAGGAGATGGCCTGGCAGTGAATGGAACCTTCCCCCAGCAGCCTCGCACACCTTGAGATGTTCTTGCCTCACTCTGGCTCTTGAAGTCACCAGACCAGAGTAAGTGGTCACCTCACAAAGCCCATTTGCAAAGACTCAGTTCCCAGGTCCTACCAAGTATCCCCTTGCCTCTCAGTTTGATCCTTTGGCAACCACAAAGGGTGTTAGACACACTGGCAGTGGGCTGCACTATTTAAGGGATTTCAATTTATTTGGGGGATTGCAGTTGACCAGCCAAGAGATCCTGAATAGAGTATCTCCCCCATGTTGGTTTTCCAGTATCTGCCTAAAGTAAATGACCCTTGATAGGGTGCCTTCGGCTCAAAAACATTTGTTAAATACCTACTGTGTGGCATGTCATTTGCAGCAACCTGGATGGAACTAGAAAGACTCATATTAGCAGAAATAAGCCAAAAAGAAAAAGAGAAGTACAGGATGGTCTCACTTATATGAAGGATATAGGGAAAAACAAACAAATGAATAAGAAAGAATGAAAACAACCAATGGGACTGAACCATGGAGCGAGAGTGGAGGAGGGGGAAGAAGGCAGGGGAGGTGAAGAGTACAAAAGATCAAGATAGTTAACAAATGTTAGTGAAGTAGGAAAGCCCAGGGGTAAAAAAAAATAAATAAAATAAAACAACAACAACAACAAAAAAACCACACACACACACTTACCACATATCGGAAGAGAACAACAGGCCAAACAACCAACAACTAAACATCAACTTAACCAAACAACAATTTGCAGAAAAA
>PVHY01024018.1:0-20188 GCA_004024945.1 Uropsilus gracilis
ATCAATCTTAGCATGGCTTACAATTTCCCTGTATAGAGAACAAGGCATTAGAGTTCCCATCCATGAATGATATGAATTCCGTTTGGTCACTAAGTAGATTCCATTTGGCCACTTATTTTTAGGTCCTCTTTTTATTCATAATATGTTCTATAATATTCATAAGTTTTTCATATGTATATTGAACCTTATACCTTCTAGGAGCAACATATGCTGTTTTCCCAGGATAGTAAATATCAGTTTTGTTACAGGTTACAGATCGACACATCTGGCGATCAGCATTAGAAAGTGGGAGATATGAGCTGTTAAATGAGGAAAGCAATGAAAATGGGACAATTAAAACTGTGAATGAAGATGTAGAAGAAATGGAAATGGATGAGCAAGCAAAGGTTATAGTAAAAGACAGGTACTAAAATGATTTTTCTATAAAGTAGTCATCACTTTTTGGCACTTTATATTTATAGTTTTTAAGTAAATGTTTCTGTTTCTTAAAAAATTTGTGTTCTTATAAAAACTTTAACATTTGTAACTACTGAGATAGTGATTTTTATTAAATTGTGATAGCCTTAAATGTTATTTGAACAATAATCAAAATCTATCTGATTGATACAGATAAATACTTTTGCTTTTTCAGAGTTACTTTGGAAAATATCTGCCCTTAAGGGTAATTATCTAGAAGGAAATGGTGGAGAGACATTAAACTAGTAAATATAAAACAGTGTAAGAGTTTTGGTAGAAGTAAATACCATGAACTCAAGTAATCCCTAGCCTCAGCCTCATAGGTAGCTGGAATTATAGGCACACACCACCACCCCCCTTTTTGGAAAGTAGGTCTTGCTGTGTTGCCTGGGGTAGTCTTGAACTGTGGACTCAAGTGATTCCTAGTCTCAGCCTCCCACGTAGCTGAGATTACAGGGGTGTGCCACCATACCCGCCTCACGATCTACTTTTCTTGGTAGAACATGGAGAACAGCAACAACGTCTAGAAGTAACTACTAATAACATTAGACCTAAAAATGGGGAAGACAGGAAACTAGGAGAGAAAATCATGTACCAAAGGCTCTTACCTTTTCAATGATCATTTTGCTCCAATATGGAAATTTATGCAAAGAGATTTAGATTGGAAGCTAAAGAACTAGAGGGCAGGTTTAAGTGTCCTATCTAGTGAAAATTGAAAAGTAGGGATAAACTGAGATACTCATTTCCTTTTAGCCCCTTAACTGTGTCACCTCTAAAACTTTCTATAAACCATGTCTTAATCTATCTTCTTTCTCCCAAATATTTGTCCTACTGACCACCTTAGATAACTTGACATTTAATTTAGTTCTTGATTCATGATGTCCCTTCCATCCTTGAGTTTGAGGAAAATGTTTCACCTAAGTATTTAGATGTACAAGTGAACTTAGGTTTCACCTAGTAGTATTTTTAAGTACCATAGACTTTCATTGTTTTAATTACAGACTTTTGGGCATAAAAACAGAAACTTCAAGTACTGTCTCAACTAATGCAAGTACACCACAATCAGTGAACAATGTGGTTCACTATCTGGCAATGGCTCTCTTTCAAATAGAGCAGGGCATTGAGCGGCGTTTTCTCAAAGCTCCACTTGGTAAGTGTGTTTTTATTTCAGAGTATTAGTAATGTTTTAAATAATTTTGAACAATTTACCCTTTCATGAAGAGAACTTTATTTTATTAGCTAATGATAAAACTGATCGACTACCTTGATCAACTAGAGATTATATTAAAATATGAGTACTTTCAGGTGATAATTATTTTTTCGATTCCTAAATATGAGATTTTTTTAAACTATTATAGCTAATTATTGATTTTGATGGATATATTTTTCACAATTGATCTCTTTGTGAAAGTTTCATCAAAAACTTACTGAAATGTATGACTTAACCAGACTCTATAATAAGAAGTCATGCATAATTTTTCTTTCCGTTATTTAAAACAGAACCCCAAAGATACTATTTAAATGCCCACCACTAGGGGTATAATTTAATAATGTGGGTTATTAGCCTGAATGCTGTACTAAATCAGAAATATCAAATGTTAAAAGGTACACAGATAAGGAAATGCTTTCTAACTTCTGGCTAGTATGATAGTAATGATACTAACAGGATTATTTTTCAGTAATTCATAAAATTAATATGCTTTGAGAGACTGATTTAGGACCATTATGTCTTTAAGAAAATAATGTGCTTCAGGTTCTAAATTAGTTTTCATGTCATAGTTGTCACTACCTACCTGTGGTTTTTCAGAAATTTTTAATTAGTTTTTAATTCATATTAATATAATTCATCACATATTTATATTGAGATTACACTAGTGAAATCTAGAAGAGATAATTTTTAAATTGAAATGACACATTAGTTTACAACATTGTATATGTTTTAGAGGTGTGTAGCATACCCTTCAGGTGTGTAATAAGGGAAGAAACAATTTTCTTTTTAATTTGTTTCCCTAAATCTTTGCTAATTTGTGAACAATATTTGATTTCTCCTCCCAGGTGCATAGTTCTACCACCATAGCACATATGAACCATCATCATAGCTCCTTGTGTTCTTCCCTCCCTTATTTTGTCCTCTCTTTCCCCTCCTGTGCTGTATACCTAAGCTCTATGGTCAGTTTGCAACTTTTTTTCTTTTTCCTGATCCTTTGTTTCGTTTATCTGTACTCCTCCTTTAAGTGAGGCCATCTGATATTTTTCTTTTCTCCTTCTGACTTAATTTAGCATTCTCTTCCATCTCCATCCATGTTGCTGTAAATGAGATAAGTTTGTCTTTTTGATTGCTGAATAGTATTTCATTTTAATCACTGAGTAGTATTTCATTGGTAAATAAGTCACACCATTTTGATCCCTGTGTCTGTTTTGGGGCATTTGGGTTGTTTGTGTATTCTGGCTATTGTAATTAGTGCTGCACTACACATAGGAGTACAAGTTTCCTTTCAAATTAGTGTTCTTGTGTCCGTTGGGTAGATTCCTAGGAGTGAATAGCTAGGTCATGTGCTGGTCCATTTTTAGTGTTTTCAGGCACTCATTTTCCATAGCCACTGGACCAGCCGTGTAAGAGGGTTCTTTTTTTTTTTCCTACATCCTCACCAGCATTTATTGTTTACAGTTTTTTTTAATGTGGACCATTCTCACCAGTATGAGGTGATAGTTCATTGTGGTTTTGATTTTCATTTCCCTAATAAGTCATGTTGAACTTTTTTTCATATGCCTGTTAGCCACTTGTATTTCTTTTTTGGAGAAGTGTCTTTTCAACGCCTCTGCCCATTTTTTTGACTGGATTGTTTCCTTTGTTTTTGTTGTGTTAGCTCTTTATAGAACTTTAATATCAGTCCCTTATCACTTGTATGGTGTACAAATAGTTTCTTTCATTCAGTAGAATGTCTCTGTTTTGATTACTGTCTCTTGCTGTACAGAAACTTTTTAATTTGATATTGTCCTAGCTGTTTATCTTCTCCTTCATTCTCCTTGCTTTTGGAGATGAGTCTCAAAGACGTTTTTTAGGTATATGTCAGAGTGTTTTGCCTATGTTTTCTTTTGCATATTTTATGATTTCAGGTCTTACATTAAAGTCTTTTATCCATGTTGAGTTGGTTTTTTTGAGTACTGTGAGATAGTAGTCTTGTTTCTTTCTTATGCATGTGACAGACAAGTTTGCCAGCACCTTTTATTGAAGAGGTTGTCCTTGTTCCAGTGTATATTCTTCGGCCCTTTGTCATACATCAGTTGACTGTGTATGTGTAGTTTTATTTCTGGGCCTTCATATCCATCCCTTTGGTGTGTATATCTGTTTTTGTTCTAGCATTCTACTGTGTTTTTTGGGTTTTTTTGTTTGTTTTTATGGCTTTGTAATATAGTTTGAAGTCCGGCAGAATAATAACTCCATTCTTCCCCCTTTCAATTAGAATAGCTTTGGCTATTTGAGGCTTTTTGTGATTCCATAGAATTTGAGCAGTAGTTGTTCCATTGTTTTTGAAGAATGCCATTGAAATTTTTATTGGAATTAAATCTGTAGATTGCTTTTGGTAGCATACCCATTCTGATAATGTTAATTTTTCCTATCCATGAGCAGAGAATATCTTTCCATTTCTCTGTGTTATCTCCTGTTTCTTTTAACAATGTTTTCTAATTTTCCTTGTATAGGGCTTTCACCTTCTTTTACTAGGTTTATTCTCAGGTATTTAGTTCTTTTTGGTATAATTGTCAATAGGATGGTTTTCTTAATTCAGTTTCAAATTGATTGCATGTAGGAAGGCTTCTGATTTTGTATTGATTTGGTAACCTGCTAAGAAACAGTTTTTTTAGATCATCTTTTTTGTTTCATGTTGAGAAAGCAATTTGAATAGACTCAAAAACCTTTAAAATTATTTGAATATTATGTTGAGTAAAAGAACAAATTTTTCAGAGTAATTTTTAAATGTCATTATGTTTATAAAAGTCCTTCTTTTAAATTGAAGAGCTTGTGGCCAGTATCTCATTCTTGTAAACATATTTGTGATTTTATGTAAGTTGATAATTCTACCATTTCATTTTTTGAAATTGAAAGTAGCAGCTATAAGAAATAAAATTCTTAACCCTCCCCCCAAATAAACTGCTTTTATCACAAAGATGGTAGAATTTGTCATTGCTCAATATCACTTTACCTCTATCTTCGATGTGTTTTTTTTGTTTGTTTTAACTTTTGGTTTTTTTACCCTTTTAGGTTTTTTTTCCCTCCATTATTAATATTTTCTTAGTCTAAATCAAATTATGTATACAGGAGATTCTTCTATATTTCTTAGCCATCTGCCTATAATTATTTCAGTTAAAACTTATAAGTTAGGTAATCTTTATAAATACATTATTACTACTCATTAGTCCTATAAATCTAAAAGGCATAAGAGATAAAATTCTTAAATTACTTACACAGGTCTGCTGTTAAAGTTGTTTTATAAATTCAAGGGAAAGAAACAAAGCTAATTCAGTGTCTCTGCATTTTTGTCCCTGCATCTTATTAAATGTTTAGACAGAGGGGAAAAAATTGAAACTCTGAGAGATACTGCAATGTATCTAGTAAGTTATGTGAGTGCTGAGAGCTATAACATTTCTTGTGCAGGTTTGTAGACAGCAGTGTTCATTTCACCTTGAGAGAGCTCAATGATTTTATTTTTTTATATTCTTTTTTTTTAATTAAATGTTATATAATTACTTCAGATCTTTGTAATCTCCGGGGCTCTCCCCTCCCTGATCATCCCCCCTTCACCTTCCCCTCCCCCTCCAAGTTGTGAGTGAACTTGAGTTTGTTTTTTAACCTGTTTTGATTTTTCCTCCTGGCCTTTTGTTTGTTTTTCCTATGTCCCATATATTAGTGAAACCACTGGATTCTGTCTTTTTCTTTCTGACTTGTTTCTGTTAATATGATTTCTTCAAGGTATGTCCATGTTATCAAAAAAACATTAAATTTGTCATTTTTAATTGATGAGTAATATTCCATTGTGTATGTATACCACATCTTTTTCATCCATTCATCTGTTTTGGGAATTTGGGTTGCTTCCATGTCTTTGCAATTCTAGTGCTGCCAAAAACACCTGAGCACAGGTGTCCCTTTGTTTTTTGGGGTTTTTTGTTTGTTTGTTTGTTTGTTTTTGAGGCTAGGTCTTGCTATTTTTGCCCGTGGAACCGCAGGCTCTCGTTACCCGGGGTACCACGGACTCAAGCAATCCCCAGCCTCAGCTTCCCAGGTAGCTGGGATGACAGGCGCGCGCCACCACACCCAGCTACTTTTTTGGAACTAGGTCTCGCTACGGGCCCCAGGCGGGACTCGAACCGCGATCCCTAGTCCCAGCCGCTTCATAGGCTGAAGCTTACAGGCATGAGCCACCGTGCCCGGCCTAGGTGTCCCTTTGTACCCACATTGAGGTCTCTTTTGGATAGATTCCCAAAAGAGCAATTGCTGGATCAACTGGTAGTTCCATTTTCATTAGTTTGAGGGTCTTCCACCCTGCTTTCCAAAGTGTCTGGACCAGTTTACATTCCACCAAAAGTGTAAGAGTGTTCCTTTCTCTCCACATCCCCACCAGCATTTGTTGCTGAGATAAAGCATTTTAACTTGATATCTTAAAAAATAACTGAAAGACAAGTTAACTTCCCACACTTACTTTTGTGTAGGTGTTTATCAGAGTCAGATGTTGAACCTTTATTATGTGGCTGTTAACCTTCCACCATTGCTGTCCCATAAAAAGCTAATAGAATGTTGAGGTCTGCAGCGCTTATTATGTTAAGCCTTTGAACGACCTTTGAATTGGACTGTAGGAAATGGAGATAACCCTGAGGTTTTAAGATAGTCTGAATATTTGGAGCAAGGTAATCTTAATCTGGAAGAGATTAAGAAATTATGAATATTTTACATAAAGTATTAAAAATTCTTCATCCTTTTGAGTGTTTTCAACAAAGCTAATTTAACTGTAGAAGGAACTGTCACAGTTTTCATTGCTACCATTTAATATCTTAAGAAAACAAGAAATTACTTATGTTTCATTTTCCCTAATATGTGCCTCTTATTATAGTAATTAAGTTTGGGGAGATATTCTTGTTTTGGTTATAAAATAAAAATATGTGAGAAATGTTTATTTAGGTTGGTAATTTCATCATTTATAAAGTCATGCTTATGGTTAAACCCTTAAGCTGTAAAAAAACCCTCAAACTAACTTTATCAATTTGAAATTAGGTGACCCAGAAAGTTATACAGATCAAAGGGGAGATAGAAAAAAAAAAAAGGACAAGAAAAAGAGAGAGGAAGATCAATCTAGTATGAGAGATGGTAAATTTTTTAACTTTTTAAAGAATTTTGTCTTAAAGACTTATGATTTTACTTGCTATATTGATGTATGCTAATTTACATTTAAGTTTTGAAGGAAAAACTTGGATTTGGTTTTTTAGAAGGGAATGGTTTTGGCAGCAAATTCATTAAACAATACCATCTTCCTAACATTTCCTTTGTATATTTCAAACCTCAGTGAATCAAACTCTTAAATTGGGATATAAAAAGTTGATTAGTGAATCTTAATCTTAGTATACTTACTGATTAGTTAAATAAAGTGAACAACTATAGAATATAACTTTATAAGTCTTGTATGTGATGTTTACTCACAACATGATGATTTTTTTTTTTTTAACTCTAAATCAGAGAGACCTATAGAATGGGTATTTTTGTTTTGTTCTCTAGGAAGCCTACATGGCATGGGCACATGTCTTACTGTGTAGTGGATGTTATTCACTATAACATCTTCTGGTGTAATGTTTGATCATTGTGACTCAACCAATATTTTATATTTTTTAAATGCTTTTAATTAGTAATTTCTTGAGGAATATTTAAAAGAAGGTAGAAGAGAGATAGACATTGAGCTACACCAATTTAATTTTCTTAAGCACCTCTTTGATCAAAATCCATTGTGTTTTCATCAGTCTTTTAGCTAAAAAGCATTCAAGCTCATTTCCAAAGCTCCAGAGGTTCTTGATTTTCCCTTTTCTTTCACTCTTCTATATATGCAACATCTCTTACCATTGTCAGTAAGAATGTCCTCTAACTTATCCAGACAGATTTCTTAATGATTTTTTTTTTAATTTTTAAGAGATTAGGTCTCACTATGTTGCCCAAGGTTGTCTCGAATCCTTGAACTCAAGTGATCCCCAGCCTCAGCCTCCCAGGTAACTGGGATTCTAGACCCGTGCCACCATGCCCAGCTCTTCATAATTTTTTAAACTAGCAATTCTTGTTGCCTCTTCCCACTCAGTCCAGAGCTTTTCATGAATCCATATATTAAAGAACCAAGATGTATAGAAAATTACAAAATGAGAGGGTAGAAATCAGTTAAATACATTTAATGTTTTTATTTTCTATTTCACTAATATTTCTCTTTACATTATCTAAAGTCATTTTACTTATTGTTTTCCCTCTCCAATAAAGTTATTAATCTAAATTAATTTTAGAAGTTCTGATGCTTAATCAGACTACTTGTTACTTATGTTTTTAAATGTTTATTTCTTAAAGCGTATTAAACAGGGTTATTTTATTTTGAGTAAATAATTTACTGAGAACATATTGTGGTAACACAATACAGCAAATGCTTCCTCTTTTATTTAAGTAAAATATTCCCATTTTCTTTTTTTTCCTTTTGTAATTTTCATATGATACTGGTCACATTTGTATGGTTGTCATTCCCCTTAGATTTTGCCCTCTCTTTCATATCTTCCTTATCCCCCTCCCTACAACCCCTTCCTCCTTCTCCCTTCTAGTCACTCCATCTCCTCGTGCTGCATGTCGTTGGTCCATGTTTGACCCACTTTTCTTTTTCTGGAGCTTTTTCCTTTTTTCCTGGGTTCAGGCTTGCACTCCTGGAGAGCAACAGACCAGGCTGCTCGGATCTCCAGTAGTAACTGAGGCAGATAGTCAGGCCCAGCACATCAGGAACTTGTTGTAGGGCAAATAACGTGGTGAGATTCTCTAGGATCCTTTCTGGTGTCTGTCACTTGGTACTGCTTGTGTGCCTTATAGTTATGATATCTTGGTTTGGGAGCCCAATTCCCAGCCACTGGTGGTGGAGGCGTTCCCTGATGGAGACAGACTTCCCAGGTGGTTGATCCTGCGCCTCTTCTCTCGTTAGCAGTTCAGTTCTGCTATGGGGCCACAGCCACATCTTAGTGACTTTCTTCCCCCATTGATTGGAAAAGGAGGGAGTCTCATTCACATTGAATGTAACTGTGAAGCGGGGGGTTTGGTTCCCCAATCCTGGAGATTGAGATGCAGGTAGAAAAAGGTGGAGCCTACTAATCCCCTCTCCCACCTCAGGACCCTGAGTGTCTGCAAACAGGGTTATTTTATATTCTCTAATTTTAATTCCACAAATCTTAGTCAGATTTTGCTGATACCCACTTATACTGTTTGTTTCCACTTGTATTTGGTGGTTTTTGATTGTTAACTCTCATTTCTTAGAACCTGATCTATGAAAATTGAGGTTTTATAAACCTGTTCAAGACTTTGCTTGTAGTTTTATATTCTCAAGACACATTTCCCCTTTCTACCTAACACCAAGGTACAGATGAGCAGATTTCCATGTTACCTTTCTTTTCCATCCTGATATTTGAAAGTGTAGCCTTTTGGGCTCCTAACTTTTTTTTTAATAGATATATTTTTTATTCATATATATATATTACATTGTTGTATTCTCCGGGTTCTCCACCACCTTATCATCCATGAACCATCATCATGATCTATTGTGCTCATCCTTTCCTCCCCCTTCCTAGTTTTTTGCTTTAGTTTTGCTGTAGTTTTTACTTTTGTTTCTCTTTTATCCCATCTATAGATGAGATCATCCAGTTCTTGTCTTTTTCTTTTTGGATTATTTCCCCTGGTATGATTTCTTCTAGGTTCATGGGCTCCTAGCTTTTTAGAGAGAATTTACCACAAGTGGACCTTAGGTTTCATGTCTTCCCTCTCACCCTGCCCAGCATTCTATCAGGAGTGTAATATCCACTAGTTTTTGGCAGGTCTCTTGCTTTTTTATTTCAACTCACTTTCTGTTATCTTCACCTTCCCAGCTATACTTTAAATTCCTAATGGAACAAGTGCTCACCTCAGAACAAAACTCCCAAGCCCATGTTCTCATTACACTATTGACCAGGAGGACTTATTTGAGGACAAGAGTAGGAAATATGGCATAGTTTGGCCAGCTGTGTACAAGGAGTCTTACATTATTTTGACATGCTGTGGTAAACCCTTCATCATTAAGGCAATCAGTATATAAGATTAATTAAAGATGGAAATCTCATGCCAGTATAAAATGATTGACTGGCTAGATTGTTGGTATCTAGATAAATAAACTCAATAAATTTTTTAACTCAGAAGACAAAAAGGAATGTTATTAATGACAGGTTTCAGGTGTTCCTTGAAAAAATGATAAAATTTCTTTTTGAAGTTACTAATACTGAATTTTTTTACTTCATTTTAAAGTTATTTCCTTAGAAGACAATATAGTTAACAATATAGTAATTGATGTTTTTATAACATTAATATATAAAGTTCACCCTTTTAGAGGTACCACTCAGTGGTTTTTATTATATTCACAGTCATCCACCACTACCTAAGTTCAAAACATTTTTATCAGCCCCAAAAAGAAACTTTATATATGATTGATAACTAAGTTAGAAAGCAGTTCACCTTTTATCTGAAAATGAAGTAACATTCTGACTCAAGTGAATAGTTGTTAACTTAAATTTAGCCAGTGTTCTAAATTAGTCATGATTTGATAAGACTAGCTTGAAAACACTGTGTAAATTAATTGTGTAAATTATTTTTTCCCTATAACTGCTGGAATTCCTAAACATTTGTTTTGTGAACTTAATTCATAAACAGCATGTGACTTAAATATTTTCTTAAATAATAGGTATTTAATATTACCAAAATTCTTTTTATTAGGTGTTAGGAAAGCTGTACAATCTAATCTGTACAAACTACCAAGAAAATAATTATAGGGGATGTTGAAGATTTGCCTAGAAACTTTAATCACTTTCCCTTTTCATCTAAGATGCCAGTGACAGTGGGCGATCTTACAAAACAGTACTGGATCGTTGGAGAGAATCTCTCCTTTCTTCTGCAAGTCTATCCCAAGTCTTTCTTCATCTCTCCACCTTGGATCGTAGTGTCATATGGTCTAAATCAATACTGAATGCTCGCTGCAAGATATGCCGGAAGAAGGGTGATGCTGAAAACATGGTACTCTGTGATGGCTGTGATCGGGGTCATCATACCTACTGTGTCCGACCAAAGCTCAAGGTATCTTCTTTTTATACTTCTCAGATTAGAATTGAGATTTTTGAGTGATGGATGATTAATAACTATTTATGTCATTTGTCAGACTGTGCCTGAAGGAGATTGGTTTTGTCCAGAGTGTAGGCCAAAGCAACGTTCTAGAAGACTCTCCTCTAGACAGAGACCATCCTTGGAAAGTGATGAAGAGATGGAAGACAGTATGGAAGATGAAGATAATGAAATTGATGATGATAATGATGCTGATGATGATGATGATGGTCAAAGTGAAGAGGAAGAATATGAGTTAGAACAAGATGAAGATGACTCTCAAGAAGAGGAAGAAGTCAGGTAAGTCCTTGGGTGCAACAAAATGAGAGTTCATGAGTATTACCTAGATAATATTGGCTATTCAAATATAAATAGTGTGTTTTGTTTTGCTTTTAAACTAGTATGTCATATATGGCCTGCTGTCACATTTCTGTAGTTCACAAGCAGAACTGATGATCCGGAATCCTGACTTGGGATAGTAATGCCAAGGGATATTGCTTTAGCTTTGACTTTCCTCTTCCCACAGGAGAGAGCCAATGTACACAGCCAGTGCTGTGGGTGTTCAGGTTACCTAGGGCACCTGGCATGTGGCTGTTGAGATTACCCTTGGAGTGAGATCTGGGGTTTGATTTTGACTGGTTTCTTAGTTTCATTCATGCCAAATGGCACTTTTCAGAGAGGCTTCCCTGACCACCTAGTGGGAACCATCTGTCTCGTTATTTCACATCATTTTCTTTGCAACTCCTAGATAAGTTATAAATTTGATGCTCATTTATGCAAAAAAAAAGTGTGCATGTGTATACAGAATGTATGTGTGTGTGTGTGATGGCCTTAAGTTACTCTTGCCTTATGTATGTATGCATTTGAAATTATTCCCAAGGGAATATAATGAGAGCTTAGCTGTGAGAGCTTAGCCTTTCTACACAAGATCAGATATAAGTTAAAATTTGCACAGGAATATCAGTCAGATTCATATCAAGGTTGAGCTTACGTAATTTTATACATAAAGCTAAAATAAATAATCATAAGATAAATATTAATATAGTTTTCCAATGCCTCTCTGCTTTCTCAAGAAGTTAGACACAAATGTTGGCATCTTGGCAGTATACAGAGAGAGAGAGATGCCAGGAAGCATACACTGTGTTTTGTATTCTTACCACATATGCACCTGGAAACAACTTCTTATTAACATATAACCAAGTATCCTGCAGTTTGGCAAGCTATGTCACCCAAGCCTAATGAATTGATTTGGAGACTGATTATTCCTGGTTGGCTGTACTGGTCATTTGCATTTTAAGATTAATTTATCACTCTTTAAATTTTCAACTTTGAGTACATTTTTTTGGTTATCCTGAAGTTATTATAGTTATCATAATTTAGGATTTGATTTTCACGATGATCTGGAGTTACCAAGAAAATAGAACATAGAAAAGTAATTTATATAGGACTCATTAAGCTGAACAATATAACAAGAGGGATAAAAATAATCATTGCTCTGTACAATAATTGTATTTTCTAACAGTTTTCACAGCCCAGCAAAACGAGGAAGACCACAAGTTAGACTGCCAATTAAAACAAGAGGGAGATTGAGCTCTTCTTTTTCAAGTCGTGGTCAACGACAAGATCCTGGAAGATACTCTTCAAGGAGTCAGCAGAGTACACCCAAAACAGCTATTTCTTCTAAAAGTACTAGTAGAAATCTAAGAAAGATAAAATCTGCTCCTCCTACAGAAACTAAATCTTTAAGAATTGCCAGTCGTTCTACTCGCCAGAGCCATGGTCCACTGCAAGCAGATGTCTTTGTAGAACTACTTAGTCCTCGTAGAAAACGCAGAGGCAGGAAAAGTAATAATAGCACACCAGAAAATAGTCCCAGCTTGCCTAACTTCAGAGTTATTCGCACAACATCAGCTGAGCAGTCAAGATCTCTAAATGTTATTCCAAAGCTTTCTCTCCAAGAGTGTGAATCCAAGAGAAAAGGGAGGAAAAGACAATCTGCAGGTATGAATAAGTCTGACTTAAGCTATCTTCACTTGAGAGTATTGAATAGTTTGAACAGATTGAATATTGAGATACTTTGGATAATGTTTTAAAGTCTACCACTAAGGTACATAAAGTTACCAGGGAGTAACCTGACTGAAGCATATTCATTGAAGGTACAGCTGTTTGGGGAATAAAGGTGTAAACTCTATTACTATTATTTCTACTCACCTAGCAGGTTAGATATAAGAAATCTGCCATGTTCTGAGATTTTTGGCATTACTTGAAACCATTTCAGTTTACACTTTTTAACACTTTGTTCTTTTCCACCTTTTCTTCCTTTAAAATACACATGTTCATCATTGTCTAGGCAAGCTACTTCAGACTATTTTGGTAAGGTTTCCATCTCACATACTGTATTTTTTTTCAGGGAGAATGGGCAAATGAGGGTAATGATACTGTTAGGAAGTAATCAGCAGCTGTCTTTTTAATTCTGGTAATTGTTGTTTATGGTAATATTTATCCATATTATTGCTTTAATCCTACCCTTTTCTTTAAGTTATAGAATAAAACTTTTGTATTTAAATGAAGTTATACATAAAAAATGCTACTGTTCTTTGAAGAATTGTAGATAGGTTGTACTGCATCATTCAAGCACATGACAGAATTAAAGAATCCATTAGTGGAATAATAAGAACAGCTACCAGGTTGTTGGGTTTTGGGTGAGAAATATCAGGTAACTGCACTAAGATCTAATTTAGCTTTTCCAATCTACTTACCTGTTTCACTCTCCCCCAATTCTGAATTCCAAGCTATTTAGAAAAATAACACATTTGAAAGAAATTTATTTAAAAAGCTGGAAAAAAGGTTGTGCTAATTGATTTGTAAAATAAATGAATCTTGGAAAACTAAAGAGGAAAATTTATATGTGCGGATTTATATGCAAGTAGAGAATTTAAATGCTTGGGGTCATATATGGCCTATACTAAATTAAGACACCTTAGATTTCATTGTACCTCTTAGATTTTATAAGAAGGCATTTTTCTTTATGAAAATCCCCCATTTAAAATTGATAAATAGGACTCTTTTTCTAAAAGATAACCTTTTACTTCAAAGTAGAATTATTTTTCCATTATGCAGTGTAAATTTATAAAGAAGTTTAATTTCTAGATCTGAAGAGGTTACTTTTCTAAAGACATGTTTCAGGAAATTGCTTATTTTCCTAAACACATGTTTCAAGAATTTCTTACTTACATTTTTACTATAGTTGAAAGAATATTTTTAATAAAATGGAATTAGAAAAAATACACAAACTGTGCTCTAAATTTTTCTTTGCATAGCATTCTTCTTGTAGTCTGTTCCCAATGAATGTTTGGTTCACTTTGAAATTTTTAAGATCAAAAAGAAAATATTTGGTCCAGATTTCCGTATCTTTCAGAATATAAGTTAATTATCTCAATGTACATGGATTGATTTTCTGTTCAAATTTGCTTTATTTTTATATGCTTTGTTTACCTTAGATCAAATATTTTGCTTTGTCATCTCATAAGATGTTTTATTTATTCAGAATCTCCTGTGACACTGAATAGAAGGAGTTCAGGTCGACAGGGAGGAGTTCATGAACTGTCTGCTTTTGAACAACTTGTTGTAGAATTGGTACGGCATGATGACAGCTGGCCTTTCTTGAAACTCGTTTCTAAAATTCAGGTAATATAGACTATCGAATATATATATCCATGTAAAAACTTGATCAAATGTAAGTATATACTGATGTAGTTAATGTGGCAACTTTGAAATAGTCAGTACACCTGTTGTCACTATCTCACTGTCTTTCTTTTTTTTCAAAACTACTTGGGAGGTTGTTTGGTTTCTCACATTAAAAAAAATGGACTTAGAAAGCATAATCTCCTCAGTCCCTTCTAACCCTTTAACTGGCTCTTGTATAAGGTGACAGAAGGTGGCAGTGTTTTGAAATCTCTCGATTCTATGTAGTCATGAATATAAATGAAGTTTATTCAATTGACTACCATTGATGGTATGTTCTACAATGTAAAACAGTGGTTCTCAAACTTCAACATAAATCAGAATCACCTGGGAAGCTTGTTAAAACAAATCACAGGGTTCCAGTCTAGAGTTTTTGATTCACTAGGTCTGGGATGAATTCAGCCAACCATTTGCTTTTTTAAGTCCCTAGGTGATACTGATGGTACTGGCCCAGAAACTGTGTCTGACAAATATTGATGTAAAAGATAGGTACCCTTAAATAACAGTTGGTCTGATATAACTAAGGGGTTTGAAATGGTGTTAGAGTTACTTATGTATGTATGACAGATTGTAATGTATTGTGACAGAACAGTGTTACACTGCTATAATTTAAGTGATAATGTTCTTTCAGAAGTAAAGAGAAAAAATGATTTGAACGAAGTTTTTTACAGTAGAACTATTTTGTTTAGTTATTGAAAGGAAAATTTTAACAGAAATGAGAGGTGGTTTGAATGGAGCAGAGGTTATATTAGAAGCCTTAGACACAGTTAGATTGTAAAGGTTCTTGTCAATTTGTACATGATTTCTAAGGAAAAATTGAACATCATAATCCTGAGATTTATGATTTAAGACTTCTAGAACAGTACATGAAGCATTAATTAACATTGAATATCATTTTACTAGCATTAAATCTCAAGTTGACTCCAGCTCTTTTTTTTTAAATACCTATGCATATATCTATAGAGAGCACACAAGGAGACCATAATTTTCCTCTTGATAAATTGTTAATATTTTATACTATTAAATAAGCTTCTACAACTTTATAACTGAAATATGTGATGTCAGTGGAATAATAGTATTCAGAGATTATTAATTTGCTTTTAAGTGCAAAATGTTCATGCGTTTGACTACCTAGCACTGATAAATTTTCTGTGGGAGATAAATATTTGAATTGTTTTGCAGGTCCCAGACTATTATGACATCATCAAAAAGCCCATTGCCTTAAATATAATACGTGAAAAAGTGAACAAATGTGAATATAAATTAGCATGTAAGTAACTTGTTTTTCCTAATAACTATTTGTATTTTAAAAATGCTTTTTTTTGTTAAATTAAACCATGTTTATTAATGTGATTGCATAGATGACATCTCCAAAGACCCATAAAATGCCTGTCTGTAAATGGAAATGAAGGATGTATGGGGATTGAATGAGTTAAGGATGTATCAGACTCTCTTCTTAGTAGAAGTTATTTTATAATTATATAATGTGTCTAATTACACAGTTGCATAGTTTCAATAAAAGTTCTGCTGCCTTGATTCACAAATTTTTAATTTTTAAAGAAAAAAGTGAGTTTCTGTTTTCTTCTCATATCCAAGATGGCCAAGACATCTGAAGGATATCTTTCAAAATTTTTTGAATTTATTTTTATTTATTTTTTATTTTTTTGCAACTAGGTCTCACTATTTTTGCCAGTGGAACCGCAGGCTCATGTTGCCTGGGGTACCACAGACTCAAGCAATTCCCAGCTTCAGCCTCCCAGGTAGCTGGGATTACAGGCTTGCACCACCACGCCCAGCTATTTTTGGAACTAGGTCTCGCTACGGGCCCCAGGCGGGACTCAAACCGTGATCCCTAGCCCCTGCCGCTTCATAGGCTGAAGCTTATAGGCATGAGCCACTGTGCCCGGCCTGAATTTATTTTTATTTGAAGTATGTGGTTTTATATCCTTGCTAGTCTTTGACAGTATAAAATTTCCACCCTCAGATGTAGCACGTGTCACTCCCACCACCAAAACACCCACAGTGCTTCATCTTAGTTCACTGTGTTCCCCCATCCCTCTTTTTCCCTTCCTCCCCTCCTCCCCTCTGAAAGCCCTAGATCTAGACCCTTTTTTAGTAATGCTTCTAGATTTAATACAAACAAAACTATATTTGTTATTTATGTACTTGCATTCTAATCTCATTGGTTTTCTTCTTTTTAGCTGAGTTTATTGATGATATTGAATTAATGTTTTCGAACTGCTTTGAATATAACCCTCGTAACACAAGTGAAGCAAAAGCTGGAACTAGACTGCAAGCATTCTTTTATATTCAGGCTCAAAAGCTTGGACTCCATGTCACACCTGGAAATATGGATCAAGTTTGCACACCACCAACTACAAAAAAGTCACGAATCTAATTTTGTCCTTCTAAAGGATATTTGAGGAAAAACAAATTGTTCATGAAAACAGAACATTAAATCATGCTTTAAAGCAGATCTAGATGTGTAAAGCAATAACAACTTATTCACCACACAGAAGTGTGGCCTGCACTATATTCTCAATTTTAATATTAAGCACTCAGGAGAATGTAGGAAAGATTTCCTTTGCTACAGTTTTGTTCAGTATCTAATAAGTTTGATAGATGTATTGGATACAGTACTGGTTTACAGAGGTTTTTGTACATTTTGAGATCATTCATGTGTCCCAATATCTTGGAAAATATTTTTTCAACTATGATTTATTTTGTCATTGATGATTTTTTTCTAGAAGTGTGGTATTAAGGGGGATTTGTCTATGTAGATAAATCTTCTGTTATAGTACAGGTTAGGGGAAAAGTGTATATGTCTGAGAATTGTCTAATGAGCATATTCTTTCAACACTACACATGAGTGAATCCAATTTTATATCCTTGAAGTGCTGTACCAGTGCTGGCTGGAGGTATTAAGTTTGAGTTTATTAACTAGGTATTTATTTAGCATTCAGAGTAATTTGTGAATTTGTTTTGTATTTATAAAATTTGTACCTGGAAAATGTTCTTTAATTTTTTAAACATTTTACTGTGTTTTTGTTTTATTTCTCTAACTTCCTTAATGATCAATCAGTAAAAGTAACATCCTCCCTTTTTCCATGACAGTTCTTTCAGTTTTACAGAACTGTAATACAAGTTTCTATGTACAACTTTTTAGGTGTACAAATAAAATGATGCCTTTTTTCAAGTATTTTGAATTTTTAGAATTTTTACAAATCAGAATTGGAAATATACACACTCACAAACACATATTGCATACAGAAAGTTAAGAACCTATGATCTGCTGTAGCTGAGTGTCTGTAGTGGTGATTACATCTTTTTCTGCCCAAACTCTTAAGGATTAAAGTATCTCAAGTTATCAGTCACAATTACATTTTACAGTGGAGATTCTTGTAAAAAGGAAGAAAGATAGTTTGGAAAATGCTCACGTGTCTAAGGACTAGCACTCTGGAAATTTTTTTTTTAAATGAAATAAAGCAACTTCTTAGGTATGGAAGATATTTAATATCTTCATTTTGTAGGAGTGGCTGTTCCTTTTATAATGTGCAAAATGCATAGTGTCTTCCAAGCTTTAGATTTACTTCCCATGTGTATTTAACTACATGTCTCGTTAATATTGGCTATAGAACCTTATTAATATTTAAGCATATGCAGAAATGTGTGGGAAGCAAAAAATTTAATACTTATGCCAAGCTTTGAAGATAGTCCATTCTCTCATTATGTTAGCTATTTTTTTCCAGTGTGTTAAAATTGCTTGATTTTTCCTTAAGAAGGGATAGTGCCTTGGGGGTTCCGGAGCTGGGAGAAGGGATTTGTAGGCCCCGCCTCCTAGGCTCTGCCCTGATCCAAGCCTGGTTGGGAGCATGGGCTGATGACTCCTTGAAGACCTGGCCCTCTGGGGAGCCCTCAGTAAAGGATAGGGTAAATCCTGCACTCCCAGGATCTCAGGGTCTAAGGACCTTGGGGCTGGCGACCCTGATCTTCCCACCCTTTCAGTGTCTGGAAGGTGAGGGCAGGGCACCTAAGGGAGCTGAGAGAGGGGATTAATAGGCCCTGCCTTCCGGACCCGGTCCAGTGAGCCTTGTTAGGCTAGAGGTGAGAGCCAGGTCCTTTCCCACCAGGCAGGCACTTGGAGAAGACATCCAGCACACCCCCACCATGGCCTAGACCACTGGCAGGGGTGGAGGGAAAGGGTGAGTCCTATACCACCAGGACCTCAGGGTCTCAGGGACTCTGGGGTTCAGTGATCTCAGGTTGGGGAAGCCAGCCTCTGCCTCCATGTGGGCAGGGGATGGGGGCTGAGCACTCTGGGCAGGGGATGCGGTCCCCCTCTGGTTTAGTCCAACCTCAGTAGACCTTCACTAGGGATGGAAAATCCAGTCTCCCACAGCCATCCATGGTGACTGCTTGCAATACCCCACGGATGCCAGTGGTACCAGCCCTAGGTCTGGGGGCTGTGGGACTGCTAGGGATACGCCTTGGTGAGGTCAAGGGAGGTGAGTATACGGGCTAGGTGGTATGTGGGGGCCTCTGAGCTCCTGCGACCTGCCTTGGTGGCTGATCACAACACCCCGCAGATGCCAGTGGTTCCTGTCCTAGGTCTGGGGGCTAGGGGACAGCTAGGGATGCACCTCAGTGAGGCCAAGGCATGTGAGTCCGCAGGCTAGGTGCGCAGGGGGTCTCTTGGCTCCTGTGCCCCATAGTCAGCCATGGCGGCTGGTGGCAACACCCAGCAGGGAGCAAAGGTGGCAATGATCCTTGGGTAAGCCCCCCAAAGCCTGGAGAGCCCAGGGGGAGGGGACAGGTGGGGTTTTAGCCCCATCCACCAGTGGATGGTTGTTGCATGGGGCAGCTATCTGCAACCCCGATCAGCCAGGGCATGTTTCCCCTAGCCCCCACCCCAGGGACCTTGGGAGGGTGCAAGCCCAGCCATCTGGGCCCCACCCTCATGCAGGGAGGTACCGGGTCACAGGTGGGTAGGAGGGGGAATGTCCCTTCCATTTCACACCCCAACTAATCTTCAGGAGGAGGAAGACCATACATAATACAAATTCCATCATAGAATGGGCAAGGGACCAGGTAAAAATCCAGCCCTCAAGTCTGAACTGGAAAGCAGATGGACAATCGAGAGAACCAGTACATGCAAGACAGGAGAAACAACTATGGAAACACGATGTCACGAAGTGCACCTACATGCTCCTTGGGTCTAGAAGACCCAAGACTTCATTTTGGAGATGCCTTTTAGGAGACCAAGGCACCCCTCCCCATACTACAGGAAAGGAGAGAAGGGGAGGGCCAAGAACTGGGGGCATTGGCCCTACAGCAGGGCTGTGACAGAGGAAATGATCTACAATGTCCATTCACGAATGCCTGTATCCACAGAGAAGCTTCTTCACCGACACTGACAGGGGTGAGAACCCCTAAATCTGATGCCAGAACCATAAGATAAAGCAGCAAAACAACAGAGATGGGATTGGAGAAGTCAGCCTCCAAGGAGAGAGCATGGACAGACCACAAGTAGATATAGACTGGCCACCCAAGGCAATCTTAAGACTGAAAACCTACCAGCAAGGTTCACCTGGTTCC
>PVHY01024019.1:0-20196 GCA_004024945.1 Uropsilus gracilis
GCTTCGTTTGAGTTACCAACCGCACCCCCCCTCCTTTGCCGGCACCGAGCGACCCCCTCCCTCCTGCCTCCCCCCCCCGTGGCATTAAGTGTCCTTAATGGACACGTTAATTAAACTGTAATTAATCATACTGTCCGGCCCAAGTTTGAACAATTACCCTAATCAAACAGAAGTTAATAATGGTAGGGATGGCCCGGGGCGCGGCGGGCGGCTCGGGCGGGGGGCGCAGCGGCCGCCGCGGCTACCGACGACGGCAACCGCAATGATCGCAGCCTGTCCTTGGAACCTGGGCGGCGCCATAAATCTTCCGCGGCCAGCGGCACCCGGTCGCCCTCGCCTCCCCCCCCCTCCCCGTCTTCCCTCTCGCTTCGGGTGACGGGCGCTCTCCCCAGCGGCGTTCCGCATCTTCTGGGGCTTGTCCCCCTTGCCTTCCCCACGCCTCCCCTCTTGCTTTTCTTTTCTTTTCTTTTCTTCCCCGACTCAGAAAGACCCTGGAAAATCCTTCTGGGGCGACGAAGGGATCTCCCAGGCATAGCCCAGGCGTGGGTTGTGGCCCTCTTCCCCCCCCCCCTTAACTTGTTTTCCCGAGACCTCAGAAACGACTTCAAGTTTGATGGCGCTGTCTGCAGGATCTTTCTGAAGTCAGGTCTTTGCTCTCTCACCTCCTCCACTTTCAGTCCTTTTCTCTCTCGGGCCACCCCGTCTTTCTCTTTCCTCGCAGGATGCACTCAGCCCCCTTTTCTTTCTGCCTCGGGCCCTTCGCTGGCTCCTCGCTCCCAGACGTTGTCTCCGTCCCGATCGAACTGTCGCTTTCTTTCCCCTCTTCACTTCCCTCGGAGGAAATCACGAACCTATTTTCCTTCCCAGTCTGAGAACCTCCCCCAGTCTCCACCTGCTCGTCCCCCTTCCCGCTAGCCGGCCTCCCCCACTCCGTAATTACAATCCCTTTTGTAATTACTCTTCGCCTCCTAATGATTTTTCGAAAGGCATTTCAGAATTCGGGGTGGTGGTGACGTGGAGCCTGGACGCCCCCAGGGTGGGAGGGGAGTCGAAAGTAGGAAGAGGACGGCCAGGGGCCCTTTGAGCCAGGCCGGGCTGTCCTGCCTCTACTGTACCGCGAGGGCCGGCAGTCGGCGTGCTGCAGGCCCCCCGGCCCTGGGACTTCTCAGACTCAAGTCGCTGCCGGAGTAACCGCGCCTCCGCGTCTTCATTCAGCACTACCCTGTGGACAGCTCCCGCCGCGGCCGTCCCGCCTCGCAGACGCACCCAGCTTTCCGGACCGAGTCAGCTGGAGCAAGTTTGAAGGCGCCCGGGGAGCGGCTAGAGGGGTGCCGCCGCTCGCTTGAGGGGTGGTGGTCCCCAGGCCGCGGGCCTTTGGGGCCGGGCCTACTCTGGGCCAACACCCTCTTGGTCACTAGCACCACGTACCGCATTGCCCTGTGTGTGGAGCTGGTTCTCACAACGGTCCTGGGCCCAGGCAGACATCATTCATGCCCATTGTACAGGCACGAAACTGAGGCTCGGATCGTGGGAACCAACCCACGCGGGTTCCTCGGTCCATCAGGGGCGCAGGGCGGACCCCCCAGGCCCAAAGGTTGCGCTTGGAGCGCGGCGGGAAGGGCCGCCCGGAGCGAAGGGAAGCTGCGACGCGCGTGCGGCGCCACGCTGCCCACGAGGACCTTCCCTACCGCCCTCCCACTTCTCGGTGGCCGGGACCCAGGCCTGGCAGAGCTAAGTCCCTTGCTCAGGTTCAGGCAACCGGCGAGAGGCAGAGCTGGAACTTGAACTCAGTCCAGCCCAGACCTGGGGGTAGGCGGGGTGGGACCCCTGCTCCCCAAAGAGGGTTCTGGGGCCCGCAGCCGGGGAGAGGCCCGGGGAGACTGCAGCGTCGCTGCCCCCGGCCTTCCTGAGCGCCATCCGCACGAATTCTCTTTTATTCGCAGGCGGGTGGCACCTGGGGGGGAGGGCCAGACTTTGAACCTGGTGCGCACCCCTGTTCCCCGCGGAGCCCGCGCGGCCGCCGCCTCCGCGTCCCGGGTGTCGCGTCCACGCACCCGGGCGTCCGGAGTTCATTCCGGCACCGGCTTGGACTGGGGCTGGGGCTGGGCGGCCGCGCCTCCTCGGCAAGCACATATCTTTTACCAGTTGAATTAACGGCAGTTTTCGTCAGTTAATTAGGTTTAATTTACATAATTAGTACAGTATAAAGAGGATTGGGGATAATCATGGGGTACGTAGCGCTTACTGTGTAAACACGTATTCTGAATTAAAAATCAGATGTAATTAAGGCGCGCAGGCCCTGTTTAGGCAGGGTTTTAATTGTAATGAATTTCTAATTAACACTCAATGATTGCCAAATGCAAAGGGCTGTAAAATTTTCTTGTAGTTTTGCTAATTTATTGTTTACTTAATATCTGGATATTAATCCAACGGCCAGATAGACTCCACCCCTGCCCGGTGGCCTGGGTCCAAGCTGGGGAAGGTCCAAGGCTGGGCGGGGCCTAGTCTTAGTAGGAGAGCAAGGTGAGGTCCAGGGGAGGCCAGGGCCCACAGGGCTGGGGCCAAGGTGCTCAGAGTTCCCTGCTCACCTCACCCTGGGAGTCACTGGGAAGGCTGAGGTAGGGGAGGAGCGTATCAGAAGCCTCACACCCCGGGGTCCCTGTCACCCAGATGAACTGGGATCAGAGACCTATTCCAGGGTGTTGCTGTTCTGACCACTTGAGTGACCACGTTCCTGGGCTTGGCCTCAGTATCGGTATCTGTGGCATGGGCAGACTGGTCGGAAGTTTGCCAGGAGTGAAGGATTGACCCAGAGGCCCAAGAACACTACACATTATCGTAGCCTTTCTTCTGAATCCCTCAGGGGACAAGGGGTGTGACTTGGGGGACTCTGCTGGGGTGTCAGTCCCCTAGGTTTGAGGAAGGTCAAAGCCAGGAGACCTTGACATGGCCTCAAGGTCCTGGGAGCATGCTGTGTATCTGGGGATACAAGTTAGTTTGGGTAGAATAAAGTGGAATCTTAGGAAGAGGTTTGACTCAAACTCCAATACCTGAGCAGAGGTATTTGGGAAAGAGGGTATGTGAGTAGCTCCAGCCTCCAAATCTCTAGTCTGGGTTTTTATCCACATCTCAGTTGCTCCCCTACTCTCAAGGACTCCCCACCCACAACCCCAACTTAGGCTCTTTCCAAAGTCCTCAGCACAGGTGTGGCTGTAGTTTTGACTTGTGTTTCTCTGGCGACTAATGATTTTGAGCATCTTTTCATGTCCTTATTATTTGTTCATATATCTTCTTTGGAGAAACGTTTATTTTGGTCCTCTGCTCACTTTTTAAATTGGTCTATTTGTGTATTTGTTACTGAGCCAAAAGGGTCTTTAATATGTTCTAGAATATTGTTTAATATGTCCCTTATCAGATATATGATTTGCAAATGTCTTCTGATTCTTCAAGTTGTCTTCTACACCTTATTGTGGTTTCCTTTGAAGCCCAAAAGTTTTTAATGTTGATGATGTCTAATTTATACATTTTTAATTTTTTTGCTGCTTGTGCCTTTAGTGTCATCACTAAGAAGGCTCGACTGAACCCAAGATCAAAATACCTACTTCTGTATTTTATTCTAAAACCTCTATAGTTTCAACCTTGACATTGGGGGTCTATGAATTAAATTTTGTACATGAGCTGAGGTAGGGATCCAGATTCCTTCTTTTGCACAAGGATTGCTAGCATACCAGTCCCTTCTGCTAAGACTGCCTTCTGCCCATTCAGTTGTCTCACTGCATCCCTGAAAAGGGATGGAGACATGAGTTTGTTTCAAAGGTACTTAGAACAGCCTGGACTGGGAAAGGAAGAAGAATATTGTTTTAGTTTCTTTCTACTGCTCTGACACCATGTTTTTTTATTTTTTTATTTTTTTTATTTTTTGAGACTAGGTCTTGCTATTTTTGCCTGTGGAACTGCAGGCTCTTGTTGCCCGGGGTACCACAGACTCAAGCAATCCCCAGCCTCAGCTTCCCAGGTAGCTGGGATTTGACACCATGTTTTAAAGCAACACAATTTTATTATTTTACAGTTTTGGAGAACAAAAGTTAGAAATAGGCCTCATGTGCTAAAGATCAAGGTGCGAGCAGGTTATGTTTCCGCTGGAGACCCCAAGGAGTATCCATACATTCCTATCCTTTTGTGGTCTTTACAGATTACCTGCAATCCTTGGCTGCTTCTTCCATCTTCAGATGCTAAAGTGTATAGCTTCAAATCTCTGTCCAATGCTGCCCTCTTTTACTTTAAATGATACTTATGATTATATTAGGCTGACCTGGATAATCTTATTTTAGTCTTCCTTTAAGGTCTGCTGATTGCCAACTTTAATTCCATCTGTAACCTTGTTTCCCCTTGGCCATATAATGTCATATTGTCATAGAGTATGGCTATTAGGGTTGAACATTTTTGGGGGAAGCTATCATATTCTGACTACTACAGCTAACTCTCAACAAAGGGGCCCTTGGAATCTGGGGTGTGTGTGAGGGGAAGTTGAGAATTAACAGTGTATATGGGTAAGCCTGACATGGTGGTGGGCACCTGTAATCCCAGCTACTTGGGAGGCTGAGGCTAGGACTCACTTGAGTTCCTGGGTTCGAGACTACTCCAGGCAACATAGCGAGACCTCATATCTAAAAACAAACAAACAAACAAACAAAAAACCAAAAAAACCCACAGTATATGGATGAAAGTGTACACCCAGGTGTGGTGGTGGTAAGAGCGTGCGTCTGCTTTAACCCACTACCTAGAACCCAGAGCTTCACCCTCCCTGAGTGTGGCCAAAGCTGAGCCTGGAGTGATTGCCCAGGATTTCACAGGTCTCTTGAGGAAACCAAAGGTGGCCTGAGTCTCACCCCAGTGGGGGCGGTGTGGTCACCCACCCGCACTGCCGAAAGAACCCTGGAACAGCTGTGGCTGAACAGTAATGGCTGATCTTTTGTACTCAAAAGAAACAGGTGAAAACGTGGGAGTCACAGGGACTGAGGAGCAACTAAAATCTGTGCCAAACAGGGGTACTAGTAGGAGAAATGGCGAGGAAACCAGCTCTTTCGAAGTGTTTTGTGGCCATCATGGCCAGCAGCAAGGCTGACTTCATGCCACCAGTAGCTCATGAAGTGGGCACTGCCATTACCCCATCTTGCCAAGGAGGAGCATGAAGCCCAGGAAGGTCAGGCCTCCCACCCTGGTCACATGTGAGTAAGGCCTGGGGCCAAGCCTGCTGCGTGACTCCAGCCTAGGCCTTTCCTCACTACATCTCCTGGCTTAGGATTGACCGGACTGACAGAAAGGACCCCAGGAGGCTGTGGGGTGGAGGCAAGGGGTCCAATTTGGGTGTCAGAGACTCACCTTGAATGCTCAGCCTCTTCCACTGCCTTGCTGACCAAAAGATTTTTAACACAAATTATTGTTATGATAAAAATGTGTCCCTTGAGGCCGGGCACGGTGGCTCGTGCTTGTAAGCTTCAGCCTATGAAGCAGCCGGGGCTAGGGATCGCGGTTCGAGTCCCACCTGGGGCCCGTAGCAAGACCTAGTTCCAAAAAATAGCTGGGTGTGGTGGTGCGCGCCTGTAATCCCAGCTACCTGGGAAGCTGAGGCTGGGGATTGCTTGAGTCTGTGGTACCCCGGGCAACGAGAGCCTGCGGTTCCACGGGCAAAAATAGCGAGACCTAGTCTCAAAAAAAAAAAAAAAAATGTGTCCCTTGTTTTACATTAGAAAAATGAAAGCACGTTCTACCCACTCTGCAGCGCATGCTTTTGCTAGTGTCTTGTTTTCTGGTAGGGGAGGTGGCAACCAGCTTCTCTGGAACCCAATCCCCACAACCTCCTTCCCTCCCCTTGCTTGCTTAACCACCTGTGTCTTGAGCATTTCCAGAACACTGGGCTGCTGGGCCAGCCAGCTCCTGTCTTCCTGGGCTTCTCACCAGTTGTGCTGACAGACAGGGAGCATAAGAAAGCAAATAAGGAGAGATAGCAAGTGTGTGTGTCTGTGTGTGTGTGTGTGTGTGTGTGTGTGTGGGGTGTGACTGGGGAGTCCTGGAACCGGTAGATGGGCCAGGTGAGGTGTGGGGAAATGCATTCTTAGAGTGCATCACCCCTGTAATGGGAACGTAGAGAGGATAACAGAGGTAGGGGAGACACCTTCCAGCCCTTGCAGAGGAGCTGGGAGGATCAAGGTAAGTGGGAAGCCAGTGTTCGTGCCCACATGCTGTTGCAAGATAATAGGACAGTTGGCCCCTGAACAAGGAGGGGGCCACCCACTCTGGTCCTTCCCTTTAGCAGTAGAAACGAAGAAGGCCAACTGCAAGTTATGCTCTGGTACTGCCACGCACAGCACAGCTTATGAGGGGCCCCCATGCTGCTCGCACCTGGGTTGCTTATACATTGACTATTTTTTTTTTTTTTTGAGACTAGGTCTCGCTGTTTTTGCCCGTGGAACCACAGGCTCTCGTTGCCCGGGGTACCACGGACTCAAGCCATCCCCAGCCTCAGCTTCCCAGGTAGCTGGGATTACAGGCGCGCACCACCACGCCCAGCTATTTTTTGGAACTAGGTCTCGCTACGGGCCCCAGGCAGGACTGGAACCGCGATCCCTAGCCCCGGCCGCTTCATAGGCTGAAGCTTACAGGCACGAGCCGCCGTGCCCGGCTATACTGACTATTGATTGCTCCTTTCTGAGAACTAAAGTGACCTGGGCAGCCCTACACACGTTCCCCACTCACCTCCTTCAATGCTCTCCCTCCTGCAAACAGTCTTCCAAACAGGGCCAAGTGAGAGTAGATTCTGAGGAAGGACCAGTAGCACAGCCTGACTTTCCCTGACTGGATGCTTTTAACTAAGTCTGCGGGCAGGAGAGACTTTTTATCCCTTGCAAGTTAATGCAAAGTGTTAGGGAGATAAATAAATGACAGAGCTGCCGATGGACTGTTGGCTCAAAGGAGGGAAATTTGTCTCACTTTAGAAGAAGGACCTGGAGGGCTCAGCCCCATCGACTCATTCATTGTGCTGTTATCTGCCAGGGAGGTGGTGACACCACAGCAATTAAGACAAACTTTAGTCTATAAGTTCGTGCCTGCAATCTCGTGGCTTCAAAACAAGACAAATGATACCGCCAAGGGAGGAAACAAAGTCTTTTTTAGACTCTGCCCAAAGTCACAGCGAATATTTGTAGTTGTTCAGCAGAAAATTTGTCATTAGGAGGCCCGAGCTCTGCAAACTTCCCCCATCCAGGGTTATACGCCATTCTGGTGGCATGTCCCAGGCTGTTTCCTGGACTCCTCCCGGCCTACCCCACCCACTGGCAGCCCCCCACCCAGCCCTCTCTGCACCCTGACTGATGAGCACCCCCGGTGGGGCAGTGGTGTGATTTCTGCTTGGCCGAAAGGCGTGATGACAAAGGAAGCACCATGAAAACCCAGCCTGACCTCCGAGGGCTGACTGGCCGCTCCAGCTTCCCTGCCACAATCTCCTTATCACCAGTGGCCACAGTCCCCAAAGCACCAGGCTCCAGGCACTGCTTCACCTGCCTAGGCTGTAGCCCTGCCCCACCCTTCCCTCAGCACCACACCTGCTGACCTTCACCTTATGGGCCTCAGAGTGGACGCTGTCTCCAGTTTCCCACCCTACATTGGATTGAGCTTTTTTTTTTTTTTTTTTGAGGCTAGGTCTTGCTATTTTTGCCCGTGGAACCTCAGGCTCTCGTTGCCCGGGGTACCACGGACTCAAGCAATCCCCAGCCCTGAGGAAGCTGACTTCCCACGTAGCTGGGATTACAGGCACGCACCACCACGCCCAGCTATTTTTTTGGGACTAGGTCTTGCTATGTGCCCCAGGCGGGACTCGAACCGTGATCCCTGGCCCCAGCTGAGGCTTCCTAGGCTGCCACCTACAGGCATGCACCACCATGCCCGGCCTGGATCGAGTTCTCACTGAAAACACCTGACCCCTGAACAAGGCAGTTGGGACCTGGTCCAGGTACAGTCTTGGGGGCATAGACTTGGCGCAAGAGAACTGGGCACCCACCAGTAGCTGCCTAGCTGCTGTGGCTGTAGCCTGTGGCTCCCTTGCCTCCTCTCCTGTTGTCTGAGACCTGCCACCAGCCTGTGTGGCGCTGCCTTCCTCATCCAGCTGGACCCAGGGCCCTGTGGCCTCCCTCCTCACCCTCCCTGGAAGGTGATGCCATGAAGGTAGGGGCTGGTGTGCAGGCGGCCTGGTTAGAAGGCAAATGGAAGCCATAGAGGGTTAGAACGAGGGGCCAGAACTGGACAGTGACAAGGCCTGCCGAGGTGGTACTGCTCCAAGGGTCTCGGGCTTGGGGACCTCATTCCTTCTGCTAGTCCCCCCACTGCCACCTCAAACCACCCCTGCAGACTTATTCCTGCTCTTAAGGGGTTTGCAGGCTGCAACCTCTGCAGGACAGGGACCTCAAGTGTCCAGGAGGAGCTGCTGTGGGAGAGGGGCTTAAGGGGCGTGGCATGTGGACAGGGCAAGGTAGGGTTCTGGGAGGAGGAGGAACTCTTTCCCTCCCCTTCCCCACAACCCCCTGGGGACTGGGGCAGCTTGGCCTCCATGGCTGCCAAGTATAACTTGAGCCCCTCCAGTCAGAGGGCTCTTTGCGAGAGAACCTCTCAAGGGCCACCTAGCTCCCATCTTCCCCTCTTCCATCGGAGGGCCTTTTAGACCTTGGTGGCCCAAAGCAGCAGCTTTCAACTTCAGGCCCACAGATGAGTGGACATCAGGGATTCCATGACACCCCCCCGTTGAGGGGAACTGTGTGGATGCATGTGAATGAGTGTCATCAGGGGGCAAGAGTGTGTTGGTTGTTCAGGGTTCTATGACCCCAAAGGGAGAAAACCCCTATTCTGCAACATCAGGTTGGGGGAAGGGAGGGGTGACTCTGAGACATAGTGAGTTCAAGCCTTGCAATGACCCATGTCGAAGCCAAGCATCAGGCAGTGTCCCAAGTTCTCTGGGAAGCTGGCCTCCAGGTCCTGGGCTGTGAGAGGTCCTCTTGAGCTGGGGATTTGCAGTCACTGGATGGAGCTCTGCCTTCTGAGCCCTTGGAGTGCTCGTCCTTGAGCAGATCTTGGAGCCCCAGTTCAAAGGGACTGACATGGATCTCTGTCCTGATCTCTATGTAAAGCACAGGACATGTGTGTGCTCGCACGCACTACGTGCTGCTTAGCAGCTGATTGCTGGGCCAAGGTGAAGGGTGGGGCTCCGAGTGCTGAAGAGGCTACTTGCCAGGTGGTTTTGGGCACATCTTCTAGCCTCTCAGAATACCTGGCTCATTGGCAGGCTGGATGTGTTGATGAGGTGAGTCCTCGGTGAGATGCATGGTGTGGGACACCCCTTTTCTCTTCCTCACCTGGCTTGGGATTTGGGGATGACAGGTTTGTTGGGTGCATCTTCTCTAGGTTTTTTGCTTGGTAGGCTGGCTCATCTTCTGGGGGGGTGGTCAGGCCCCCCCCCCAAAGGAGCCCCTGAACTTTCCCCTGACAGAGTGCCCCTCCCCCAGAACACTTGTTTGTTTTCCTTGCCACTCCGCTCTGAGCGCTGACCTGGGGAGCAGGAGCCTAGCTGGCCTGGTCCTCATCCAACTGCGTGACCTTCCGAGCCACAGGGACACAGCAGGTGCTTGGCAAGGCCCAGGGCAGCTGGAGGCTTGTACCACCTGGAGAAGTGTTACTAAAAATACAGCCATTCCAACTCTGCCCAGGGAAACAAAAGGACACCACACACGGGGTGAGCCCTTCATGAGCAAGAGGCTGGGCCTGGCTGGGGTTCAGGCACTCTTGCTCATTCAGTTAAATAGACATTCACTGTAAACCTCCATGGCAGGTTCTGGGCACTGGGTGGGGGGGTATATGAAGAATACAGACCAGAATCTCCTATTGGAAGTACATGGTGGTGCGAGGAGGGGCAGGTAAAAGCCAAAATACAATTAATGGTTTCTCACACAGTAACAACTGCAATGGGAACAGGAGTGGGAGGTGGCACTTTTAAACAGCATGGGCAGGTCAGAAGTTGTCATTTAAAACAATTTTTATTGAAGCAACATTGGTCTCTAACATTACACAGGTAAGATGTCATTTGAACAAAGATGTGAAGGGCACAGAAGTGAGTCATGTGGATACACAGGGATGAGTGTTCTGGCACCAAATGCAAATGCCTGTACTAGTCGGCGTGACACTAGCTGCCTAAAATGTGTCAGTGAAGTCATTTAGTTCTAGCTCATGTAACAGTACAACGCAGGTGTTCCTGTTCCTGGGTGCCCGTGCCTCCATGTGGCGACTCAAGGATTCAGGCTCCTTCCATGTGTGGTCCAGCCATCCATACCTCCCTCTGGTAATTCTTCATGATGGAGGATGGAGAACAGGGCATAGAGGGGGCACACCTGCACCTTAAACAACATACCACCTGCTCTCATTCTGTTAGCCAGCACCGGTCACATGACCCCTATTAAGTGCAACAGGGACTGGGAGAAGCTGTCCCAGCCTGGGCAACTGTTTCTCAGGAACAGCCCTACTATATGGGAGAACTTTTGGGGTCTGGTAAGATCTGAGGCGTGTGAGTGTGGCCAGATGTTCAAGAAAGCTAGGTGACTGCGACAGAGGAGTTGGGGATGATGGGAACTAAGGTCAGAGATGAAAAGGGCAGACTACAGGTCTGCTCAGGCCATTGCTGGGTCTTTGGTGTGTCCTCAGAGTGGGCTGGAGAGCCTCTGGAGGTTCTGAGAGGGGGTCGGCCACCACCTACTTTGTGTTAACTGGCTTCCTCTAAGCAGCAGGCGCAAGGTGGGAGCAGGAGCCTGGAAGGAGGCTGGCAGTGGTCCAGGTGTGGTGCCAGGGGAGAAGGGGTGGAACAATACATTTTGAAGGCAAAGATGATGGGACTTCCAGATGGGCTAGGTATGGGGTATGAATGAGAAAGTCAAAACCAAGTCCCAGCATTTGAGCTTGGGCACTGGGAGTGGGGGTGGGGGTGGAGGTGCCATCTTGGGGAGAGGGGAAAATGATAGATACGGTTCGGAAGCATGTGTGGACTCAGGAGTCTGCTCTTAGATGCCACCCAGGCCTCCATGTGGAGGCCCAAGTCTGTGAGCCTGAGTTGTTGGGCTGCCAGATGGGGGTTAACCACGCTTACACCTGGTGGGTGGTTGAAAGGATTACCTGAGAGGGTGGTTGTGCATGGCCAGAGCTGAGAGAGGTTCTCTGGTACGAGGTCAAGGGCAGTACTGTGTTCCCACCCTGGGGGTAGGGGTGTGAGACGGTGTAGGGTCTCAAAATGGCAGTGTTCTCGTCCCAGCTCTTGGTTTCCTGCCCTCCTCCCTGACAATCCTGGTGGTGGGGGGATCACTGTGTGTGGGGTCCTGAGTTCCCAGTTCCAGTGCTGGCTTGACCACTTCTGCCATGACTTGGTTTGGGGTGCTTGCCTGCAGGTGCCTTGCAGGGGATGGGCGGCTCCAGGCACAGGGGTGGCACTGAAGTGGAGCCCTGGCCCCCAACCCTGAGTGGGTAACAGACTCCCTGCACAATGTACCCCTCATGGGATGGGGGCGATAAAAACAGTGACACTTTTATTCCCATCAGTGATGCTGACGGGCTTGACCCTTTACAAAGGAAAATGTTAGGAGAAAGGACAGGGCAAAGGAGGTGTGGTTCTCCCACACGCCACACCCAACCACCTGCCAGTCAGGCATCCAGACTGGAGTGGTTAAGGGTTTGCCCGGGCAGGGCTGGTCAACCCTGAGGGTGCCCCAGGCTAGGTTGTCTTCAGGTAGAGTCGAAGGTGAGAACAGGGAGGCCTGGGCCAAGCAAAGGTCTGGTGCAGACAGCAAACACAGAGGGGGTGCGTCAGGCAGGTCTTCACCTTGGTGACCAGTCCTGGGCCGTCAGCACTCCAAGGTAGGCTCAGGGTGGGGGCTGCTGGCTCCGCCTCTCCTCCAGCGCCCTGCACACCCACATGGACACCACAGTGCTGTTTCCATCATTGAACTGCACGATGAACGGGTGGCCCTGTGGAGAGAGGAGCAGGTGGTCACAGGCGCTCCCAGACCTTGTACTTCACCACACTGGCCAGGGCCCATTCTCAGCTGGGATCTTGTTTCCTTACCTCCACAATTCTGTGAGAGGAGGGGTGCCATCACCCCACAGGACAGTCCACTGACCGAGACTCAGTGAGTAGTGGCAGCCCAGCCCGTTTCCATGACCTTCCCCGACATCCCTACCCGCCTGAGAGCTCCAGGAGTGGGAGGACTCATCCTAAGGCACACTGCCTACCCTGTCCCCACTCCAAAAGCTGGTCGGCAAGGCCTGGCACCTGCGTCCCCAGTCTTCCAGGACAGTTGCTGCCCAGAGATCAGAGAATCATGTGCCAATCTTTTCTAGTTTTTTCTTTGTCTAATGCTCTCCAATGGATCAGTCACAATCTGCAAGCAGGAAGGTCCATGTGTCAGGGGGAGGAGGGATGTGCCGGTGTGTGCTGACCCACGCTGGGCCTGGGCCGGACCTTGGAGGGGCCGATACCATCTCCGTGTGGCCCGTCTTGGGCTCTAACCTACTTTACCAAGAGGCAGGCCCAGCTTATACTTAGTCAGTCCCCGCCCCCATCCTGAAGCAGCAAGATTCACACTCATACCTCCTGAGAGTTCCCAGGAAAGTTCAGCAAGAAACAGGGGCTGCCAGGTGACCCATCAAAGAAAAACAGCAATGCATCTCTTCCTTCCGCCTCCTTCTCAGTGGCCTTAGCTTTCTGGAAGCTTCCTCCTCAAGACTGTAGCCTCAGATTCAGAGCCACAGTGGGTGAGCAAAGGGGGTCCCCTGTTGCCTTCTTTTCACTCCCAGTTCCTCTGAGCTCTCCCCTTCCAGCCTGCTAGCTTCAGCCTCCCTGCATCCCTGGCTTTCTGAGCTGGATTTTTGGGGCTGCTTTCCCAATGCCTCTATGTAGGCAGCGATTTGGGAAGGGAGGGTTAGGTAGGTTACAAGAGAGTGTACGGGAGGGAGAATGAGAGGGAGCCACGATGATCCCTCCTAGGCCCCCAGCCCAGCCCTGACATGCAGCCCCTGGGGCTGGCTCTACTTGAAGCTCTAAGTGGCCTCAAAGAGAGCTGTTCACCTAGCCAGGAAGGCTGTGGGTGCAGACATGAGACTCTGGTGTCCTGGCTGCCCTGAGCCCAGTGTCTGGAGCAGCTGTGGCCCAGATTACTCGGTCAGCCATGTTAGGACAGGAAGGAGGAACATCCAGGTGTCCCCTCCCTGGGCTGACCCTGTGTCCCCTTAGCCAGCTCCCCCCAGTTTGGGCAAGGAAGCCACCCCCGGGAGCAGGCTGCATGATCCAGCTCAGAGGTGCAGGGAGGAAGGGCAATTGGAAGGGGCTGGAGCACCCAGTCCAGGGTCCACAGTGGAGTTATACTGGGATTCTGGCTGGCCACCTCCTGCAGGCTTCCCATGGCACCTCGGGTGCTTCGCCCCACACCTGCTGCATCCCTGTGGGAACAGATGCAGTGCAGACTGCTGCTGGGGAGGGGAGTCGGAAGCCAGGTTGAGTGGGTTTCGGGCAGGCAGCACAGGCCTGAGTGGGGGCTGGGGGGCCGAGGAGGGATGATCTTGGCTGCCATGCATTCTCCCTCCCATACACACACCTTCCCTCAGTCTGCCTTTCCAAATCGCTACCTAGAGAGAGGCGATTCTTCCTGAAGGAAGTGCGCACCATCGCTCATCAGGAGGCTCCAGAGGTGACCTTGTGACCTTCTGAAGAACAAAGGGAGAAGCGATGCTTAGGAGTGATGGGCCCCCGCCTCCCCAGCCTGGGGTAGCACAGTGTCACTTTCCCAGAATGCCCGGTGACTTTGGGGCCCATATGCTCCATCTCTGTTATCATCTGTTCGGGAACAAGCAGAGCGTAACTGCAGGAAGGGAGAGGAGGCATTCCTCCACATCACAGGAAGGCTGATGGCCGCACTGCAGGGGAGATTTTGCCCAAGTGCCCTGGAGCCAAGAGGAGGAAAGGGTGGGCGTCCATTGCTCAGGCGGAGACTTCATCCCTTCTTCCCGTAGTCTCCTTGCCTGGGAGATGACTCCCCTCACCTGTGCAGCCCCAGTGTTTTAACCACCCTGCCAGGGAGTGACTTGGACCAGTAGTTTTATCCCCAGTTATTGTGGGTGGGCTGAGAGGGGAGACGGGGTAAGACAGAGAGGAGAGAGACAGATGGAGACAGAGAGGAGCACCAGGGCTATCTGTGCATCTGGGCTGCACCATGCGGACTCAAGAGCCATGGGCAGCATGAGCCACCGTAGCACCGGATGTGGTGAGCGTCCGTGTGCAGGAGTGAGAGCAGGGGGAGTGGGGGCCACTGACACGGGGGCTGGGGCACCCTGGGTTGCACCCCTCTGCCTGCAGGGACACAAGCATCTCATGGTCTGGGAGAACAGCACTAATCACCAGGTGAGTGAGATCAGGTCTACTTCTCAGGTGAGAAAATGGAGGTCACAGGTTCATGGCTGACCTGCCTGGGCTCCCAGAGCTAGGACTGGACCACATGTCTATGGAACCCAAACCCAGCGTATAGGGGGGGGTCACCTTGGTTGACCTGGGGTGGGCAGAGATAATCAACACCCACTGTGATCCCCCCTCGCCTTATTTCTGCCACCCCACCATGCCTGCCTGGCCAGAGGTGGGCCTGAGGCTGCAGCTGTGAGTCTGAACATCCTGGGCACTGTCAGGGCAGCAGGTCACTCTCTCCTCCCATCAGGCCCATGTGGGAAGCAGGGAAAGTAGAGGCCCACTCCATTTTACAGAAGAGGAAACTGAGGTGGGAGGAGAAACGACTGGTTCTATGCTAAGGGCTGAACTGGTTTCAGCTACGGTGCATTCTCAGGGTAGGCCTGTGCCCCTGGGACCATGGCAGGGGCGTGTTCTCCCCTTCTTCCCTCGAGTACAGCGGGCACCCCTTCAACTTGTGAATACACGACACAGGGACTCCTCATAGGCTGATGAGTGAGCCAAGTCTGATGGCCAATTCTGGGGAAGCAGAGGCCCGCAGGGCCACCCCGAAATGCCCAAGTTCCCGGGCGGCTCTCGGGAGGCCTGAGCAGATCCAGGCAACAGCTTGATGGCTGAGGGGCCCTGGTGAGGTCCAGTCCCTGGGGATGGATGCAAACTGCACGCTGGACACCACTGAGCTGAGCCGCAGGGATCGAGTGCTCTGTGCCAGCCACCTGCCACCGGCTGGGCTGACTTCTTCACTGAACCCCATGCTCACTCTGAGGCGCGCATGGTTACGTGCCTCCACCTTCCAGGTGAGCAAAAAGACATGCGGGGGAGGTCATCCAAGTCAATGGCTGGGCTGAAGCCACAACATGCTCAGGGCCAGGTGCTCTCCAGCACCTGCACCCAGAGAGCTGACTGAAGGCTCCTCTTGGGGGCTGCATGTGTCCGGGAAGGCCTGCAGTCCCCAGCAGCCCAAAGGAGGGTCGAAATGCAGGAGCAGACAAACTCTGGCACAGCTAAAAGGAGCTGTGGGAATGTGGCATGGCCCATCTTCCTAGAGCCAGCACCCCGCTTGGCTGCTGGTCAAGAGCACCTCAGTGAGCACCCAGCTACTCAGGCCTGTGTTCTTCACGGGAACATGTGAGCAGCCACGCCGCAGGGTGCAGGCCAGGCTGGAGCTGCTGAGTGATCTCACCGGCCTGTCACCAGGCAGTGGAAGCCACTTTCATTTCCTGGATTCTCGAAGGGCCAATTGCAACAATTAAATGGGGGAGGGCTGAGGTATTATGGTCCACCAACTTCACCACAGATGGAGACATAATGAAGGGAAAAGGTTGGGACTGCAAGAGGTAGGATGGACTGGAAAGTGGGACACGGGGGAGAGTGAGATGCATCAACAACAGGCAAACACAGTTGGCATCACCTGATGCAGACACCCCCCAGACTGTGAGGTAACCTGCGTGGGCACCATGATGGGCACTGGAGAAGCATAGTCACTAAAGGAGGAACTGTGGTTACTCAAGATCCCCTCTCCATCTGGGTATCAGTGTCAGCACCCCGCTTGAGTCTGACTCTACTTCGGTAATAACACCCCTCATTCCCACCTGCTGCATCCTGATGGCATGCCTTTCTGAGGAAGGACCATGACACCCCAAGCCCTTCCCATGGGACAGTGTTCCTCACTGCTGCTGGAGGAGGCAGAGAGGAAGGTGTGGTACCCACTGGTCAGGGAGGAAGCTGGGCTCTGAGCCACCAGGTTGGGGGTTGGGGGGTAAGTACTGCCTGAGGCTCAGGCACCTGGACTCCTAGTCCGGTGCTCATTCACTGATACCCCATCTCTGCTCTCAGTTGGACTTCAAGTTTCTTTCTCAATAGGAACTTATCTACTTGGAGTCCCCACACTTTCTCTTCTTGTCTAACTTTCTAAAGAACAACAGGCATGTGAATCATTAATAGCAGGCTCGTGTGGCGGCCCCACCTAGCAGGCAGAAGGCAGGTTCTCCGGCAGGAGGAGGCACATGGCATGGTAAGGTGAGTCGTACATTCTCCATGCCTGCATCCATTCACGAAGCACTTGCCGTGTACCTGGAGGTGCCTTGCAGCTTCACGTGGACCACCCAGTTTTTCCACTCAAACAAATCCGAGGCACCAAGAAATGCGACTCTCAAGGGAGGTCACAGAGCTACCATGTGGTAGTGTGCGAATTCAGGACTCCCTTCTGCCACCAAGGGTGTCGCCCTACTGTGTGCCCTGAGGTCAGAGAGAGTGAGTTTTACATTTCTGTTTTTCAAGAAGTGCATCTGGTATGTTATAAAAGTACTCAGCAAGTAATTTTTAAATGGCAAACTGAAATTAGGGTGGCAAAAGGCATACCTGTGACCTCCCTGCTCAAAATTGTATGTGCCAGGCACTTCTAATTACATTTAATACTTAACAACTTTGTTGTGTATAATATTATCTTCCCTTTATAGCTGAGGAAGCTAAAGCACAGAAACACTAAGGACCATAGGGCCCCCTCCCCACCCATCTCGTATGTGAGGAATGAGTGGGTGGGCTGCCTTGGTGAGGGCCTGGGCTGGGAGGGGGCGTTAGTGAGTTGGGTGGCATGAGCTGGCAGTGCCCCTGAATGGCTTGGGGTCCTCAGCAAGAACCCTCAGCTTAGGCCGGGCACGGTGGCTCGTGCTTGTAAGCTTCAGCCTATGAAGCGGCCGGGGCTTAGGGATCGCAGTTCGAGTCCTGCCTGGGGCAGGTAGCGAGACCTAGTTCCAAAAAAATAGCTGGGCGTGGTGGCGCGCGCCTGTCATCCCAGCTACCTGGGAAGCTGAGGCTGGGGATTGCTTGAGTCTGTGGTACCCCGGGCAACGAGAGCCTGCGGTTCCATGGGCAAAAATAGCAAGACCTAGTCTCAAAAAAAAAAAAAAAAAGAACCCTCAACTTGCTCCTGCCAGGGCCTAGGTTGCTGGCAGGGGCCAGGGTGTGGGGTGAGTTCAGTACCATGGGAGTCTCAAGTTCCTGGGGGGCAGAGATCTTGGGCTGGGGGGCCCAGTCCCCCCCACATTTGTGAAGGGTGAAGGGGAGCCTCTGCCAGGCTTGGGGGCGGGGGTCCTCCAGTTTATTTCTACCTCAACCAGACTCACACTGAAGGAGAAAACCAACAATCCAGATGTAGACATCCAGGAGAGGAAAGGAGCAAATAGCAGCACTGGGTCCTCATCATCTGGGCAAGATTGGAAGTTCGCAAGGTTGGAGCCACAAGAGACAAGCCTGAGAGACTAACTATTGTGGCGACCTGTCACAATATTGTTTTGTTTTGAGACTAGGTCTCGCTATTTTTGCCCGTGGAACCGCAGGCTCTTGTTGCCCGGGGCACCACAGACTCAAGCCATCCCCAGCCTCAGCTTCCCAGGTAGCTGGGATTACAGGTGCGTGCCACCATGCCCAGCTGTTTTTTTGGGACTAGGTCTCGCTACGGGCCCCAGGCGGGACTGGAACCGCGATCCTTAGCCCTGGCCGCTTCATAGGCTGAAGCTTACAGGCACGAGCCACCGTGCCCGGCCCTGACCTGTCACAATATTGTGAAGACCTTGTCAATGTCTTCGAATCTGGGAAGCCAATTACCTGGTACAGAGATGTGTGCAATGTGAGCAAAGCTCCCGCCCTCTCCAACAATGGGAGGAAAGTCACAGAGGTATCACTGTGGCCCCATGACAGAACTGTAAACCACGAGAAAGGGGAGGTACCGAAACAACCACCTGCTGGAGTCTGTCCCCACCAGGGAAAGTATCCACTGCCAGTGACTGGGAGTTGGGTTCCCAGCCCAGGATACCAGAACAGGACAGAAGCAGCACCAGGCAAAAGACACTGGCAAAGAGATAGCCAACATGACCATCACGTCTACTATAGGAAGTGCTGGAACAAAGGAGCCTGGAGATCCAAGCCGCACACATGTGAATGTGAACCATGCCCTCTGAATAATTCCTGATATGCAAGACCTGGCTGCCCACCTCACAGAAAACTTTGGAGAGCCCAGCAGCCTGGACTGCTGTGCTCCAGGAGCACAGCTTCTCACCCAGGAAAAGAGGACATTACTCCAGGAAACAGAGGCCAGGAAGCCAGGCATCAACCAACAACTTACAGCGAGAGGAGTTGGAGTAATCGGAGGGGGAGGGAGGAGAGAAGGGAGAATGTTACAGGGAGGGCCATTAGTGATTAATAGCTCTACAAATATGACCAATGCTGCATGAAAATAAAAAAATAAGTAAAAATTTTAAAATAAAAAAAAAAAACATGAAAAAACAAAACATTAAGGACCACACAGACCACAGAGCTTGAATGTGGCACCTCCAGAGCCCAAGCCCTCAGCCATGATGCAGTCCTTCCTCAACCTCACTTCCCTGCACAGACAAGGAAACGTTACCTGCAGAGTCAGGGCTGGAGGAGAGGGTGCACCTGCCTAAGGCAGCTGGATCTGGGTGCAAAGCTGGGTGGTGTACTGAGAACCCCAGGTCCCCTGGCTTCTAGTCCTTCTCTATGGGTCTAGACTCCAGAGAAGCCAGGGGGCCGGGGCCTGAGAGAAATGTTCCAGTGTTACAGGGACTAGACCCCACAGGTAAGGGGAGAGAGAACACGCAGAAACAGGCTGCTCAGTAGCAGACTGAAACAAAGCTGAGATCGACCTCTGTGGAACCTTCCCATCTCCTCCCAAGAGGCCCTATCTTTTCCTCCACAAAGCTGTGTAAATGCCTTTTTGATGGCCTCCCTAGAGCAACCACTTGTTCTTCCTTGTATTACATGTGAACCCATGTTATCCTAACACAGGACAGGAAGTCACCGGAAAGAGGGCAGTGCTAACTACATAGCAATCACCCGGGAAAGTGATCGAATGACCTCCAAATACAGAGCCTTACCAGAAGCCTGATGCTGGGCTGAGGTACTGCAGGTTGGGGAGGGCAGGTCGTGGGGGGCTTACAAGCTGAGGCTACTCCAGACTCCTGGGGGGAACTCTCTCTCCCATAGGCCTCTTTTCCCTCAAGGGGAGCTCCAGGAGACCAGCACCTCCTCTCCCGCCAAAGATGCTGCCTGGGCGAGGCTGCCAAAGACCATGAGCCTGTTTGAGCAAGCAGGCCTGGCCCAGTTACACTCCAGTCAAGCCCAAACCAAGTAGAGTCCAATAGCTGCTCACTTGAACCAGTGGGGGCTGTCCTGCAATTAGATGGTACCTCTGGGAGGTGATCTGAGGGTCTTTCTGGTTCCAGCGCTGAGGCAAGGGTGGCACTGGAGCCCCTTCTCAGCAGAAACGGAGGAGCATTAGGATCGCATGGGAACTCATAGACAGCAGAGTGTCTATGTGATGGGCGGTGGGGTTTCTGCAGATGCTCAATTCAAGTGGTCGGGGCGTCTTTCTAAATACGCAGAATTGAACAAATAACGCACACTCAGCTGTGTTCAACTCTTACTGTTCCACTGAATACTGGTGATGTAGGCTGCTGCGTTGCGATGTTAACTGATTTTCTCTTACAATAATTCAGTCTGCTTGTCAGATCTGCGCATATTACTGAACGTCTCATATGCTGACAACCTGGGGGACTGCTGCGATGCGTGGGTCCCCTGTGGAAACTCAGGGCTGTGATGTCCACCCTGGCACTGGGTGCTCTGTGCCCAGGGAGCATGTT